>JABXWE010004289.1:0-61545 GCA_014611495.1 Limonius californicus
ATATATATATATATATATATATATATATATATATATATATATATTTATGTTGGAATACAAATTACTGATACATTTAAGTACTAGCACAAAAATTTCAGATTAAATTCAAGCCACAAAAATTAACTCTCTCTTAAGCTGGCGTGCTCCCACTCTCCCCTACACAAACTGTTTTGCACGCCGCTCAACACTTCGAGAACGAGCACTACCACATACCTACTACAAGTCTTAAAAGTATATGATAAATTGAACCAGAGCAAAGTACTATAACCTTTTTTATAAACTTCAGGTGGCCTGGGGCATATCTAAATATTATCCATATTTAATATAATTTTACATGGAAACTTACTAACTGTAGTGGCAACTTTTGCGACCCCTGCCGAAAACCAATTCAAAAAACAATTTTTTCACTCTACCCTTTCGGGGTCCAAGTATCAGGAAGATTATTGAAAATTAAAGATAAATGTTAATCCATAAACAGCGTTTCCTATTTCATTCGTAGAACATTTCAAATGACCCTCGTATATTTTGGAATATTTCGTGTATGTGTGAAGGCCATATTTGAGCCCTTTTCTTAAGATTCTGGCGTTTATACAGCGTTTCCATTAATTTAATAATTCAAACCTTGGTGTTGTGTGTTATCGCTTCAGTTAAATACGGAATTTAATCAAATAATTAATTTCAATTTAAAAGAGTAAGACGTCGTGTAGAGGCATCTTGGTCTGACTTTCTTATCGGTGGTTCAGTTAGTTTTAATAATCGTAAATATACTGTTCCATAAATTAGGTTCACACATAAATTTGTAATATAGAACTTTCCAAATGTGTACTTTCTTATAGATTACCTGCTTGCATAACTATGTTTTGTCTCTTTATTTGTTAACATATATGTAAATATAAATATCGTAGTGTATTGAAGGTTGTATAGAGTCTAGAGATACTGTAACAACACTACGTTCATGACATTATAACAAGTCATTTAACGCAATGAGTCATAAGAAGGCCGATGGTGTCATCGAGTTGTCTTGTCATACAAAACATTCTTTCCTTCATTGTCAACAGTTTCGCAAAACAATTCTTCATTTATGCAGACCGTAACCGCCGTGACAGTCCTTGGTGACATAGACGTTTGAAATTGCTTTATTTATGCATTCATTCATGTCGCCACCTAAGATAGACGCACGCGGTATCTACAAATTTCCATTCACCTCCGGAAGTTTCCGAGTTTTATCAAACAGCGCGAGCAAATATTTCGATGTTTGACTTGTCAGATATTTACCTTAGAAGGCGTTTTCAAAATCAAGCAGCGTTATCAGCAGCATAATTTTGCGATAGAAAGCAATTTTGCTGTTTACCTGCGTATGATTGTTCGTGAATTTAAAAGCCGCGACCTTTCACTCTTTGTTGTGTTTACTACAGTAATAACCCATTGTATTTTGATAATTGCCTAGTTCTGACCGAAATGAAATTAAAAGTTACCATGAACCTCCAATCCAGATTTCAGTATGTGTTTTTTTACCATCGCGGAAAGTTCTGAATATATAAAATATCTCGGCGATTACGACGTATCGTTTTCTGGGTATTTACACATGTTCGGGCAATCTTAGGTAAATGGTTGCGGGAGTAGATTCCAATAAGTTGTATGATTAATAAATGACTAACGCAATGCGGGTTACAAAGTTTGGTCAACTCCGTCATTCTTGTGTTTAGCTCTCTGCAGTTCGGTGTCACCATTACGATTATTAGTGTCAATTAAAATTAATTTTTCTACCATCCTGCATAGGGTGCGTCCCTATATTTCACCATTTTCGATTCGACCGCGTTTTGTGCAGTGCGCGTTCGGTGCAACAATAGTGAGGCGAAAATGGCGGAAAATTCAACAATCGACGACGATTTTTCCGTGCTGATGAGGTATGTTAATGCTCGCACCCATGGTTTATTTTTGATTCGGGTATAATATTGCAGCTTTTGCGATAAGAAAGAATAATAAAAGTATGTTCTTGAGGTTCGCGTTACACATATGCGGTGCATGTGCTCCATGCAAGAGCATTTAATAGTTTTGAATTTCATGACGTCTTGATTGTTGCTTGTTATCGTGGTTGGCGCGTTCAATTTGTTTATTACCCGTTCAATTTAGTCTAATTGATTCCAATGTGAGTACAATTCATAAATAATGACTATTATATTAACATACACATAAATTGTGTAGAGGATGTTTGCTAATATAGTTTAAACAGAGATTCGCTCCTGTGTTTGGTTTTTTTCGTGTACCAAATAATTATACTTTTATTATGAGTCATTCTAAAGGTATCTTCATAATGGTTTATTTCGGGTAATTCTATGGAAGATGATTTATACCTTTGAAGTGGACCACATTTTTTTTTAGTGCTATAGCCACAAATTACCGTAAAAGAGAGAGATTCCGTCGAGATTTTTTGCCTTAAGATCAATAAACTAAAATTACCAGGTTGTCGTAAATTGGCTGAAATGATATAAACATAATTAATACATATTTTGTTTTACTATTTTAAACTAGTTTGTGCTAAAAATAAATAATTGTAAAAATTGAATGAATAGGTTTCTGAACCTTTTCGAAATCACAGAACATTTTTGAGTATAAGAAAAATTTGCGGAACACCAAGCGCATAAAGCTAACAAATAATAAAAATATGCTTTTTATTAAAAAATTATAGGTTACAGATTAAATAACAGTAACAAAAAAAAACATTAATTTAAAAATTATATTATGTTTGTAAAAACTGCAACTAAAATAACCGTTAAAAAAATGGAATTTCCTTAAATCTATTTCACTGCTATACCTGAACGTGTCCGCTATCGCAGACTGCGGCAATATCAGCTCTAATATGTGATACGAGGGCAGCATTTTAAGTTTTAACAAAAACTAGGAAAAAAATTTTTTTTGGAACATACTGTTTTATTGCTTTTCAAAATATTCGCCTTTAAGATTTATATACTGGCTTGCGTTCAAACCAATTCGCGATCATTTTTTCCACTCTGAAGTTGGTATCTCAAAACATGGTTTTTGAAAGCTTCAACAGTTTCTTGAAGTGATGAAAATCGCTATCTACGCATTTTTTGTTTGAACAAAAAAAAAGTTGTTGGACGATAATTCGGGTGAATATGGGCAATTAAACATTAATTCGATGTTTTTCTCCTTCAAATAATCAATTGTTTGACGTGCTGTGTGAGAGTAGGCATTGTGATGATGAAGTATGATGCGACGTTTTCGGTCAATGACTTCTGGCAAACAAATTGTTGTACACTCTTCAGCGTTAACTTTTCTTCGATCCTCTAAAGGAATTGCGACATGTCCAGTGCAACCGAAAAAACAAGCGATGATTTTCTTGGAAGTGCTTCGTGAACGAACAACTTTTGTGGGATTCGGTTCATCTTAGAACACCCAAGTGGTGGATTGTTGCTTAGTTTCCGTTTCATACGAATATGTCCAAGTTTCGTCACCTGTTACGGTCGAATTGTTTGAGCATTTCCTTACACCAATCAACACGAGCCATTTTTTGAGCTTCGGTCAAATTATGCGGAATCTATCGGGAACAGATCTTTTAAACAGGTAAATGTTCATGCAAAATCGATTGTACTGCTGTCTTCGATATGCCTAAGGATGCCTCTATCTTACTGTAAGTCTCATGCCGATCTTCTTTAATCATGTTGTGCACAGCATCGATGTTTTTTGGAATAACAACAAATTTTGGTTGACCTTCATGAAATTCATCACTGACGGACGCACGACCACGACGAAATCCTGCAAAACAATTGTAAACAGTCTTTTCTGATGGTGCTTTATTACCAAAAGTTGATAAAAGCGATTCTATGCATTGTCATTGAGGTAGGCCTTTATTAAAATCGTAAAAAATCATCCAACGAAAACCTTCACGTGATATTTCCATTTTTTCACAAAAATGCTTTTTTTAAACACTCACTATAAACAAACTACTGGGTCAATTGCTAAGCTGTCACTGTTTTCACAATAACAAATGACAAATTTTACGAAACTAGTAGTGAGACATCTCAATAGCACCACCTAGTGGTCGTCACGTAGTCTTGCGTAGTTCGTGGTTCATTCTAGCTCTCCATCCTCCTAGCTGTTGGTCGTAAACTGAGCCATGTATTTTCCTTAATACTTTCCGTTCAAAGCTGTTTCTTGTTTAGTGTCCAAGCCTCGCATCCATAGCATACCACTCGACGAATTAATGTCTTATATAAGCGTAATTTACACCTTTTGGACGCTGATTTACTTTCCATAATATCATTGTGTTTGTGCTATTTGTATTAGTTCCGAGGTATTTAAATTCGTTTACTTTTTCGAAATGTTTGCCTTCTATCTCTAGATTCTCGTGCAAATCGTTTTTACTAGTTTCTAAATATTTGGTTTTTCTTTCATTTATTTTTAGACCAATTCGTTGTCCATCTGTATTTAAGTGGGTAAACATTTCTTCTACTATTCTTTTGTTTCTGCCTAGCACTGCGATGTCATCTGCATAAGCTAGTATCTGGGCTTGTCGGTTATAAATTGTGCCTCCCGGGTTTATCTCTAAAAGCCGCGTATATTTTCTAGTATCAGATAAGGAGTGATAAAACGTCGCCTTGTCTCACCCCTCTTTGTATTTTAAACTCTCGTGACATCTCTACATCAATTCTACATTTGCTTTTAGTATCTCGCATTGTTACTTCTGTTAGTCGTATTAATTCGTCTGAGATTCCGTATTGTTGCATGACCACTGTTATTTGATTCTGTTTTATATTATCGTAAGCTTGCTGATAATCAATATAACGTTGATAAACATCAATGTAAAATTTTACGAAACTAATCGTGAGACATCTCAATAGCGCCACCTAGTGGTCGTTTGTAAAATCTTAAAAGACTGCCCTCGTACAGTTACCATCATTTCTTTGTCCATATTTACTAATCTTTCGCATTTTTACTTTCCCATACCTTATAGGTATAGGGTATTACTTTCCCATACCTTATAGGTATAGGGTAAGTATTGAAATCATGAAAATTTTCGAAATCGAGATTTTAACGGATATATCCGTTTTGGGTCTCTAGGAACCCAAAAAAGTGGTTTTTAAAAAATGTCTGTCTGTGGGTGGGTACGTATGTACGTATGTGACGCTCCTACAGCCGAAAGTATTGCTCCGATTTTGATGCGCTTTGGAATGCGGGGCTGTATCGAAAATTCATCGAAAAAATAAGCTTTTCAAAAAAATCCGAAACCGGAAGCGGAAGTTACGCATGTTTTTTTTGGTATCACTTTTTTCGTGATTACAATTTTGAAACTTTTATCGCGGATAACGATAGAGGGTCATAAGACAAATCTGTTAGTTTTTTGCCGAACTAGCTAGCTTTAAACTGAAGGGCGCTATGATTTTTTGAAGATTTTGAGTTTAACGCCCAATTACTCGAAAACGGATGAATCGATTCAAATGATTTTTATTTTCTGAAAAGTATATGAAGGGTAAAATGAGGTGATATAAAAAGTTTTTTGAAAAATTATAAGGGGCCTAAATTACGAATTTTCAAAATTTTGGAAATTTTCAAAAAATTATTTCTCAAAAACTGCTCCAAGGAATTTTTTTAAATTTCATATGTCGATAGACCTCGCAAGGGGCTATCGATATGTTTTTTGAAGAACTCCGTAGTTTTCCTGTGGCGCCCTCTACGAAGCTTGGAAGTTTTAAACTTCAAACTCCTTTAATTAATAAACGAAAAAAGATAGGAAGCTGGGGTTTTCACTGAATCGCTCAGTACGTAATGGATCATATGAATATGCAAAGAAATATTACACTCGTGGATATATGTAAGCGCACCGGCCCCCTCCCCCCTCTTTTTTAGAAAAATATTTTTTTTTATTCTAACGGTTGTTATTTGTTTGCGTCAAAGAATCTTTTTCCGCGAAAATAAAAAAAATCGATTTTTTATGCCCTACAAAATATAATTTCCAGGAACTTAGAAAATTTTACCTCGGTAGCAACAGCGATCGGTACTAGTTAGACCGCGCGACGTATATAGTAGAGAATGAAGTATGCCTGGTTGCATATTAAAAGGAAATTAAGGGGCACCGCAGATATTTGGCGGGACTTCTTACAAACCTTGTAAGTCTGTTCGTTACGAGGCAAGGTTTTAGGATAGCACTTGAACAACCGTTTTGAGGAAAATAACTCTACTGTTGATATGATATTGAAAAGTGTAGCAAAATTTTCAGTGCCCTTGTGGAGAGTGCTTCTTTCCTCAAGAGTTATTTCAGAGAATTTCATTTTTAGAGTACGATCCGTTTACATGAAAACCAATTTTTCTTCTAACGCAAAGTCGCAACTCGATGTTTTAACTGTCATAATATTATATATTTAAGGAAGAGAAGTAATTTGCAATTTTTTCTTTCAATAATTTCAGTTCTGTTATAACGAAAGTAATTCCTTCGCATTTTTGTTATGATACGAAAAAAACATATCTACTGTATTGTTTTCCGCCATGAGATTTTTCCAAAGATATACATTTTTCTAACATGTTGACAATTTGTCAGTAGGTATCAACATATTTTTTGTTGTTTATGTAATTAAAAATATATGTTAAATATGCCAGTGTAAGACACCAAATATCACTTTGAAGACATTTTACAATAGCATCTGTACCTTCATTTTGGAAAAAAGGCAACAATTCATTCCAAGTTCTGAAATTCGGTACAGCACTTTATCCCTGGATAACAATCTTATTTCAGTGTGCAAATGCAAAATTTCGTGATGAACTTCCATAGATATGCAAAGTTTCTTAAAAAGGCATTTAAAGATCTTAATTTGATCTAATTTACCATATTTATAACTTGGTCTAGTACAGATTTTAACGATACCGGTAATGTTTTTGAAACTAGTAATTTTCTGTGCAAAAAGCAGTCAGTTAACCGAAAATGCAAGTTATATTGATAAAAATTGACAATATTGAAACTTACCAGTCCCAGCGTGGTACTCCTAAGAAGATTATCTGTTTAGTATTGTATGAACACATACATAATGCCTGATAGTTTTTGTAAATTTCTTATTATTTTTTAATTTTTGTAATTTGTGCTAATAATTTTGAAGAACCAACGGAATAGATAATAATTGAACCTACCGAATTGGAAAAATTTTCAGCTATGGTAGGATCGCTCCCTGGCGTCGGTGGTTAGCCATAGTAGCAGAAATAGGCCGACGGTAAATAAAACAAACAAACAAACAAAAGCAAGAAACAGCTTGTAAATCTTATTGGCAATTTTTTTCTTAAACCGATTCTTTATTTGTGGAATATTATTTTATTTATTTATTATATCCAATAATTTCTCGGAGTTGCTCTTGATTGTGAATCAATATATAGTATCTATTATAAAGGAGCTTTTTTGTAGCGCGAGTATGCAGAGGCAGAATTAAATGAAAACCTTAAAAATACTGTTAAACAAAATTCTTGAAGCATTTTTCGACGTAGTCTTCATTACGTTCTATATACGTCCTCCACCGGTTCGGAAGCTCTTGAATGCCCGCGTGCACAGCTATTCATGCACCGTCTGAATCACTTCATCATTGCTATCAAATTTCTTCCCACCTAATGCCTCTTTAAGTGGACCAAAGAGATGGTAATCGCTTAGGGCGAGGTCAGGGGAATAAGGAGGATGGCGTAGATACTCAAACTTGAAATCTTGGATGGTTGTCACCGTTGAACGTGCAGTATGTGACTGCGCGTGGTCGGGCTCCAAAGAATGCCAGAACTCCGAAATCAGCGCCTTTTGGTTCTGATGGCAGGCTTGAGACGGTTCTTTAGGAGTTCTGAGTATGTGGCATTAGTAACAGTAACCTCCTGAGGTATGTAGTCCTCCAAAGTTACCCCCTTTGCATCCCAAAAAACGGGTCAACATAACCTTTCCTACTGATAGCTGTATGCGAACTTTTTTGGGTTTTGGCGAAAATGTGTGATGCGATTCTTTGCTTGCTTTCTTGGTTTTGGACTGATGATAGTGCATACAAGACTCATCCTCAGTCATAATCCTTGCCAGAAAGACATTTTCTTCTGCTTCATATCGTCGCAAAAGTTCTTCATAAGCATCAACACGTCGTTGGTTCAATTCTAGAGCCAATTGCTTTGGCAACCTCCTTGCTGACACTTTATGGAACTGGAGGATGTCATGCATAATGTGATGTATCACGACACAGTTTGCAGCTACGTAAACCACTCCGTTTTTTTAATCCGTTGCTTCAGTCATACACTTGTTGGAGTGACAAACATGAATTTCTATATTGTAGCTTCATTTTATGATGATATCAATGGGTTTCACCCCTTCACTGCGCAAGAAACGAATAACACAACGTTGCTTCGCCTTGGTGCAGTGCTCTAGTGGATTTGCCATTTCTAAACTGTCGCTGGGTGAACATTTTCAATTGTTGCTATCATATGTTATTAGCAAATTCTTCTACATCTAAACAATAATATTTCTGCCTACCTGTAAGGCAAAGTTCCGTTTGGTACATTTTTTAGGACACTTTAGGCTTTCATCTGACTCTGTCTCGTATTATAGAGATATATTGATATTAATTCTGGTTTTTAAATATCAGTTAAAGCAAATATACCGCCATGGAAAAATACTTCTTTTCATATTTGAAGGGTATAAAAATCTGTTTTCTAGCAGTTAACGGGAGTCATGATAAAAAAAATTTACAGACGGAAATTTTAAAGAATACTTTTTCTATATACAGTTGCTCTGTATTGTGAACCAATATAAAGTATTATATAGAATATTATTTTTCGTGTTTGCTTTAATGCAAAGTTTCATGGGATTTTTTCAAAAATAGTTATGGTAAAAGTTTGTTTCAGCGCTGTCAACGAGAGTGATGGTAAAAAATCTACACAGTATTATATAAAAGTTTTGTCAGTTCCGTGAGTATTTATTACAGAGACAAATTCATATCAATTCTGTTTTTTAAATACTCTTCTTCGTCTTTACTGTAATATAAGATTTCATGATTTCTTTTTAAAAATAAAGTATAAACGAAAATCTGCTTTCTCGCTGACAACGGGAGTAATAATAAAAGAAAAAACTCCACAGAGAGAAATTTTAAAGAAAATGAAAAAAATGATAGTATGAAGAAAAAGCTTGTAGAAGTTATTTAGGATTTTTTTTTCATAAATCCAATACTTTAGCTTTATGAATTTGCTCGTCGCTGTGAACCGATATAAAGTATTATATAGAAGATTTTTCTATGCCGTGAGTATTTATGACAGATAAATATTGATATTAACCTTGTTGTTTAAATATGCGCTAAGGGTTACTCTTTCTTGTTTTTGCTCTACTACTCTACTCTAATTGCAGATTCGTAATGTAAGTAAAATACTGCCTAAATGATACAAAAACTGCGTTCGTCATTGATAACAAGAATATTAAGAATAAGAATTGAAAGTCTGCACCATTTTTAGAATTTGAAAGTAGATTTTATTTAGCAGCTCTTGAGATTTTGAAAATTCTTCGTATTTAGTTGAATCTCATATGCTACGTTTTGCAAGATTCTTGTTTGTGGGATACTTATTTTGGATACCCTGTACACAGAGTTAGCAGTAATAGTGACATATCTTTATAGATTAGGTTGATATGATAGTGCGATGGTTATAATTTACATTTTTTTCTTTTGAAAACATTCTCATTGCTTTCGAAACTCGAGTCTTCTTGACCTCTTTTTTGGGAACATGCTGGTTTAATATTTAATATTGTATCTATATTTAAGTATTATGACTTTCAAACCGGCAGTTTTTTTAAATTTCTTTGTTCTAGATTTCCTCACAGTGGCATTGGAAAACTGATTATATTTCTTGGGCTACATTATTGGAATCAGTTATATATTAAAATAAAACGAAACCGCGATAACGTAAAAGAATATGAATTACGTCGGATGTGGTTTTGGAGGTTTATATTTTTAAGTCTGTTTTATATCAGGAAATGGTTTCTTGGATGAGAATACAATGTATGAAATCTGCGCGTTATTTAAAATGCTGTAATAAATAACACATATGATGTTTTATAAGTGTAATAACAATTTTGCTTTACATGTAATAAAACAAATCGTCTTATAAATGTTAGGTAAGACGGACATGTATGTTCATGATGCTGCATACAGAAATTACCGAAATATACAAACAGTTGCATTATTTCGGTATAACTTTATTGTATCCGTTAAGTTTTAGTTACTTCCAGGAGACACGTTGTTGAAATTTAGCTTTTTACGTGAATAATGAATGAAATTTTCTAATCTGATTCTAATAGGTTTTGGAATTTCCACTACGTTTAAGCATTTTGTAAGTTATGTTTGACGTAAATGGGGTTACAAAGTTAATGAGAAATGTATATTACGGATTAATATTATTACTAGGAAGTCCGTTATCTGTAAAATAAAAAAAATCGTATTTCTGCTTGCGGTGAATGAAACACTGCAGCTTTTTTGATTAATTTTTTAAACTACATTTGAATATGTTCAAACTCATAAGTCAAAAGAGATAATCTGATTTAAAAGAGAAAACATTTTGTATCGAACTGTTTTTCTAATATAGGGTGTCCCATAACGTGAGGTCACTACGTGTAGGAGAGGTGAAAAGAAGTCGAAACTAAAGAGTGGTCATTTTCTCTAAATCGACTATTAAAGAAGTTAAATACTGAAGCAGCCGAAACAATAAATGATATTAAGTGGTATTTGATACAAACTGTCTACGTTGCTATGGAAATGATATTATTTACTTGTATGCCGAACAGTAAAGCACCTTAAAGTTGATATCTCTTGCGCTTGCGCTTATCAACAGTGTTGATAATGTTTACTTTTACAACGGGAGAGTACGCCGATATTCATTACATGTACCGTTTTTGTGATGGAAACTCAGTGGCAGCTTTTCGAGAATATGGGTTGAGATTTCCAAATCGGCGACTACCAGACCGAGGAGTTTTAACCACCTAGGTTAACACGGAACTTTCCCGAAACCGTCGACTGAGCGTCCAATACAGTTGGTACCTACTAGACAATGAGGACAACATACTTCGAAAAATTGATAATAATCCCAGCACCTCTGTTCGTTGCGTATCTGCACAAGTTAATGTAGTTTAACGTTTGGAGAACATTAAACATGGTTTATGTCAATTTCATATCCAGCCTGTTCAAGCGCTCTTACTTACAGATTTCGCTAATCGTGGAATTTTGCCGCTGGATCATTCAAAATCGAAACATACCTAATAGAATTTTATTCACGTATGAAGCTACGCTTAGAAGGAATGGATTAATAAACATAAAGCACAGCCACTCTTGGAATTTGGGGAATCTACACGAAATCACAATCTCAAATTATCAACATGCGTTTTCAGTGAATCCCTGGTGTGGAATTATTGATAACATGTTCATTGGTCCATTCGTTTTTGAGAACCATTTAACCGCCGACAGATATTTAAATTTTCTAGAAGATTATTTGGGAGGATTATTAGATGATGTCCCCCTGACGATCAGACATGGCATGTGGTACCAGCACGATGGCGTCCTTGCTCACTTTGCGTTTTTGAATCAACGGTTAGAAGGACGTGTAATTGGTAGAGGAAAACCGCCCCCCCCCCTGGCCCTCAAGATCTCCGGACTTTACTTGTGTTGAAGATCTTAGGAGCCGCATTTTTGAGGCAGCAGAACTAATTCGGAATAACAATGATATGTTACATAGGGCAACAGATCTCTCTTAAGAAGAGCCAGAATGTATCTCGAGAGCAACGGTGGCCATTTTGAACAATTTTTGTAGGGAATTTAAACTAAAGTAAAAATATTGGCTTTTCTGAAATTGTAATTATTTAATAAATAATAATTTAACACTCTGTATTTGAAAAACGGTTTCGTTTAGGGCATAACTAAAGATTATGTACAGGAAGTAGTGACCTCACGTCATGGGACCCCTGTATATTGTTAACCTATTGAAAACCAGCACAAAACAAATAAAGTAAGTGTATGGTTGTATCTAAACGAAAGTAAAATGTTTGTAAGTTAATGTTTTTTGAAATGTCTTACTGTATAATACAATTTTTGGCGACTTTACATTTAGAAACTTAATTTAAAGGCCTTTAACGTCTTCCAAATAGTTTCTAATAAACGGATAAGTTCACAGTTGAAAGCAAGTGGTTATTAATTGCTTAATTATTTAACAGTGATGACTCATTTGGAGTTTGACCGTATTACGGAAAACTTTAAGAAGGTTTAACAATCTAATTTGACGTAAGACGTCTTCTAGTCATGTTTCGGAATTTAGTAACATTTTTAAAACACATTTGATGATATAGCAATAATGATAAATATTATTACTTTTATTTTATTACTTAAATTTCTTAATTAACTTTACGTATATGTATGAAAACTTTATGAACGTTAAGTGCCTACGAATGTTTAATTATATTCTAATTTTTTATGTGCTAACGTAAGTAAACCGGTAATGCTAATTATTCAAGTACCTACTTAGATAATTAGCCGTGGAGTTATTTTGCAGGAATATGCATTCATTATAAGAAATTTAGAAGTTATTCTAGCGAAGGTTACTAATATAAGTCCACAATGTATTTGTTGAGTTTTTGTATATGACTGTAAATACAGGATAGAACAGCTAAGCTGTCTCCCTTTAAAAGTGGTTGACGCAACCCAGCATACACATAGCATGGCAAACAAAATCACTTTTCTTTTTAATTTAACGAAATTGATCAAATGTGGTCTACTTATGACAATACGAAGTCGAGTTGTCAGCTTGCTTAAATTTTTAGTAAGGTATTTTCAAATAACGAGAAGACATATTTGTTGCTTATTTATGGCGAATGCCGTGGAAATACGCCAGCATCCCGCAATTTGTAATATCAGGCGCTCTCCAACTAGAAGACCACCGCCCGAAAAAGTAATTAGACGCATTGAAACTTTTCTAAGAAACGAAGGTTTTAATTCCATAAGATGTGTAAGGAACGTAGAAAATCAACTAACAGTGTTAGAGGCAATGAATAAAAATCCCCATGTAAGTCAAAGAGATCTAAGTCTTTGCTACCTCTATAGAGAATCGTACCGTAGATTTCTAGAGGATGATTTGCCCATTTCGATAAATGTATTTATAACATGATGGTGCCTCTGCCCATTTCAACCAAAAAGTAAGGCAATATTTAAACGACTGGCTAGGAAATCGATGGATTGGTCGAGGAGGTGAAAGTTTATGGCCTGCAAGATCACCAGATTTAACACAAATGTGTAGTAGAACTTCAGTTAGACGAATCCAAATGTATTTCTTTCCTGTCATGTGACTTTAGTAGAATAACTGCATGACAGTGACCCTCAGAGGAGATTGCAATTTTGTAATTTCTTTCGACATTAACTTTCTTTGGATTAATTTTTGTTAAATTATACAGCAATGAGGCAAAATTCTCAAATAATGGGGAAGTGAATAGACAGAACTCGTATTATTACGCATCACGTACTGGATACGTGTTACCCATTTTGAAAGAGTGATTTTTCTTGTAAATGTATGGTTCGGCATAGTAGGTAACCATATTACTTGGTCGCAGTTCTTCCATGAAAATTTAACTGGACAATTTTACTTGGATTTCCTAAAAAAAAGCATTTTTCTTGGGTTGTTGGAAGATGTAGAACAAATGTACAACAACAACTTTGTTGCCAACATAATGGCTCTTATACTTACTACAATTAACGGTGAGAAATTACGTAAATAATGTATCTGGAGGAAATTAGATTGGAAGAGGAGCTGTACATTCATGGCTATCAAGAAGTAGTGATATTACTCTACTAGACTTTCTGGGTACAATTATAGATGTAGTACACCCAACTACCGAGGGAAATAAGCGCAATTTACAAAATAGAATAATCAAGGGGTGCATATCAATTACACCTACCTCGAGTCCGCAGATCGTTATTAAGACTAATTGGAAAATCTGTGGAAGTGAATAGAAGCAATGTTGAATATTTAGCGATTTAAATAAAATTTTGCTGTTTTTTTTTGTTATTTTTCACTTGTTTGGTTTTTATATAGTACCATTTGTTCTTTTTTTTTTGCTAAATACTAATATAATTAATATTTAAGAAATTATTAATTACTGTAGTAAGCGATCAACTTCAAAGATGTCAAGAAATTGAACATTTGTTGCTGTAACACATGTATGTTGGGTTGCGCCAACCACTTGTAAAGGGGGAGAACCTGGCTGGCCACACCTGTATAATGATTGTTTGTATTTTGCAATTTTGCTAATTTTTGCATATTTTATATTTGACATTTTGATTTTAATGGATTTCTATGGTGGTTAGATTGACGTACGAAAGCCTCGACCAACTTAAACTGGATACGTGTTCCGTTTTCAATGTTTGCCACCTCTTCTTACTCTGTCCCACGCATTGGCTAATGGAAGGAAGATAAAGTGAATAGTTCGAACAGAGTTAAAAAAAGAATTTATATAAATGGCTTGCAGTAACTCAAATCAACAGCACCATGATATGTTCGCAACGTACGTCGATTACAAATATTTTTATTGTCATGTCGAATTTGGTTTGGCATTCAATTTGATTACATCTTCTTGCTTTGGCTTTTCTGTATGAGACTGTACATAGAAGATAACGAGGAAAACCGAAGACGTGCACACCTTTGGAAAAAGGGAATACATAACTCAATTGTAATTGGTCAGGGGCATACGTATATAGGTACTTCTAGTCACCATAATAATGTTGGTGGTGGTTTTAACCATTGTTGCAAAATATAGATATCTAGTTTACCACTGCTACCACTCTAAACTATTAATCTTTGGGGTATCGTATTAATTTTTTGCTACTTTAATATTGTTAAAATAATTCCAAGAAAATTAAGTAATACAGTCATAAGAAAATGAAGTATGAAGGACTAATCTATGGTGTTGTACAACTGTTAAAACACATTTTTTGATCAATACTCTTGTGAACCGGCGTCTTACGCATTTCAATATAGAAATGTATTTTTAGCAGGGTTTTTTGTACGTATAAGTATAATTATCAAGGTTCGAGTTGCAACATTTTTTGTACTTCAAATTAAATGCATTAATTGGTAGATTTCAAGTTCAACAGATGTTATAATTAAAAAAATTGACCCTGAATTAATATTTCGCACATGCAAGTGGGCCACCGTCTGTTCCCGGAGAAATGCTCTCCTAAATACATATTATATTCTCTATTACCACTACTATCGTTGTAAAATAAAAGTTAATAAATGATTTACATGCATGACTCTTATATATATACAATTACGTTATCAAGCAACAATTTCTATTTATTGTTTAAAGTACGGTGAAATTCACATGGTATTAATGTGAATCACTGCCGCTACGTTTTTAGTTGGTTATTCACCATTTACAGTTGTGTTGTATATATTAATTGTATTTCATATTTTGTTCTAGGTATTCTCGGCCTCTTTTAACCGCAGCAGGGGTAATCACAGTGATAACCATGATCGTCGGTGTTGCAGGAAATTTGTTGACAGTTATTGCACTTTTAAGGCATTCCAAACTTCGAACAGTTGCAGCAGCCTTTATAGCAAGGTATGAAAAATATTCTCTTAAAAACCCGTTTATGAAATGAAAACTATTGATAAAGGAGCACAAATACTATGCAGGGTAAAAAAAGAGAAAGTATTTAAAGGGTATACAGCACGATTTAAAACAAGTCAAAAGTCTGAATCAACATAGCTCATCAAACCAACTGTTGTTATCATGCGTTGAAGAGGGCTGTCAAACAATTTGAAAAGCCAGGCATTTTTGAAAAAGTGCGGTGTTGCTTCCTGAGAAGATGCAGAGCCTGTGCCCATATGGCAGATGGCATATCGAAACTATTCTTCAAAATTTAAGATAAAACAATTATTGCATGTTTTTGGCGCTGAGAAGTAACTAGAACCTGAAACTACATGGCCCTTAAATATTTAATTATTGTTTACCGCCCTGTATATGCGCATGTCAAATAGGATTTTCCTTTTGATTTATTTTTTGTTTGTGGTATTACTGACAATTGGTTTAATAATTGTTAATGTTATATTCGGATATTATTATCTCTTAGGTGTTTGCCCATTTCCGTTTACGTCTGAACTTCCTCTGGTGGGTACTGTGAAACAGTTTAATTTTAATATAGTTGGAATTATCTATACTACGCGTTTATCATGCCATTGACAAAAAAACGGAAATGGGAAATTCTACGAACAATATTTACGTTCATATGGGATTTTTGAAGGAAGTTCTTGAAATAAACCTACATTGACTGGAAATTTGATAAATAATATAAATACTTTATTATAATTAAATAAAGATACTTTTTTCTTTTGCATATTTTACTAGAGGGAAATACGCTTGAAAATATTCTGCAACACTTAGACGTTAATAGACAATTGCATGTATATTAAAGAAAGCTTGGAAAAGTACTCATCTGAATATAATTTAAGGTCTAACCAGCATTTATTTTCATATTTTAAGAATCTAGAATGTACAGGGAATTTTTCTTTTTAGTATACATTGCCTATGTATATTTTTAAAAAGAACGCATCAATTACGCCTATTATGTAGGCAACCAACTAAACAGACAACTAAAGCATGCTGTGGCCAAAACAATCAAATTAATTCAAGGTTAAAAAATAAAATTTGTCTTTATTTAGTATCTTTTTGCTATTTTTATACAACCATGTACAGTAAAGACGAAAAAGTGGAAATTCTAATGTGGTATAAGAATGGTAACAGCTTAAGAACTGTGAAAGACTTATTTTCACTAAAATATCAAGAAAGAACTATTCCTTGTATTCGAACCATACAAACAATTGTTAGAAAATTTAAATTAGGGGGATGCGTAATAAATTCCCATAAAATAAGAACTAAAAGTAATCACGTTTTAACCGAAGAAATGAAATTAAATATTTTATGCTACGTTGACGAAAACCCCATAGTATCACTACGAGAAATAGGTTCACATTTTAATGTTTCTAAATCCTCGGTATTTATAACACTAAAAGAATTTAAATATAAATCGTACAAATTTTCCTATTCGACAGAAAAAAGAACAATCTTTTGTGAAAATTCTTTAATTTGCTGAATGAACATGAATACATTTTAAATAAGATAGTTTTTAGTGATGAAGCAACTTGCACAATAAATTAAGAAGTCAATTCACAAAATTTTCGGTATGTATTATAATTCCTCATCTATCCACTATTCAGTATCCTGATAAACTTATTTCTTAGATATTGGTCCCGCACTAACCGCCATTTACAAAACTTAACTCACAGTCAATACACTGGGAAAGTTAACGTATGGCTAGGAATAGTTGAAAATAAGCTTATCGGTCCATATTTTATTGATGGTAATCTCAATACAGCCAAATTTTTAGAGCTATTAAGGAACGACATCATTCCGGCAATAGATAACTTAAACATCGATGACCTGTGGTTTCAGATGGATGGAGCCCCTCCAGGTTTCCAGGACGCTGGATAGGAAGATTCGGTCCTATACCGTGGCCCCCGCGTTCTGCAGATTTGTCGCCCAATGACTTCTTTGCTTGGGGATATCTAAAATCAAAAATTTATGCAAATATTCCAATACAAAGTATTGATGATTGAATTAAAAGATCGCATACGTACCGAATGCAATAGCTTGAATCCCTACTTTCTTGCGAATGCTGTGCGTGCTTTTCAACACCGTTTAGGTTATTGTTTAGAAGTAGAAGGTGGTCATTTCGAATACTTGTTGTAACTGTTGTTTTTATATTCATTTCCGACTTCTGTTATTGATATTTAATGTTTCACAATAATAATCGTCGTTGTTGTTCAACTAATGTTGATTTACGTATTTAATATAAACACTGCATCAACATAACCTTCATACTCAAATAATTTACAACTACAGTGACGTTTGCTTCTGTTTTTTAGTTGTGGGTATAGTTGGTTGCCTACACAATAGGAGTAATTGATGCGTTCTTTTTAAAAGTATACATAGGCAATGTATACTAAAAAGAAAAATTCCCTGTATATTCTAGATTGCAATATTGAAAATGCCAAAATTGAATGAAAAATTTTGTATATGCAATCTGGGAAGAACTGGTTACGCCTGGATTTTACGATGGTAGTACCCAAGGAATATTTTAAGTAGTTAGCTGGTGTATAATTCATTATTTTCTTATTTTAAGTTTTACCCTAAGTTTTTTAAGATAGAAAATGCTATCCTCGACATAGTTGGACCATTGCTTTTCAAAGCACTGTAAAATGGGTTTTCGTGCAACTTATTATTATTATTATTATGGGTTAAACAGTATCTGATATAGAAGTATGAATGGATATTTGGGCGTACTTCAAAGAATTATTCATTAGAAAATTTTGCATAAACATCAAGCTCTTGTGTGTGTAATTGACTTTTAGACTTTGCAAGGTCGAAACAACAAATTTGTATGCTGCTGTGGAACAAACTATTCTGTGGTATTCGGGATATTTCAATAGGTATGCCTTCTAACAATGTGTTTTGGATTGCATTCCACCGAGATTTAAAATTATCCTTACTAGCTGAACAGCTTCAGGAGTTCTTACAGTCATTCTTGGATTCCTTGGGTCTTATTTACAGTGTTTGTTAAACTTTAAGAGTTTTCTGATACCTTTGGCTGAAAGCGAACGTACAAGATTGCGATTCTGAATCCGTAACAAAGTAGTGTTGAAGTAGCAAAATTTTCGTATAAATTGTTACAGTTATGGGTCATTCCTAGGCCGATGACATATATCTAGAATTAATCTTATATGTAACGATCAAAATAAGGTCAACTTTAATTATTTAATTCATTGTACTAAAGCGTTTATTTTAAAATGAACCACAGGAGTGGCCGGAATGGATATTTTGCTTAAAAATAAATCACAGACAATTTCTTATTTGTTTTTTGCCTTACTTCGTTGAAATTAATATTAATAATTCGAAATATACATAATATTGAATTATTAATTCACAGTATAATTATCTAATTTATATTTTATTATAAATGCTTCATTCTATTCAATTAGATTTTATATTTTTTGTATCTTTCCGATGGCTGGCAACCCAATATACACGCCAGTACGACGTAAACGATCTTGCAGCAATAATGCGCTTAAATCTGTAATAATCAAACAAAAAACTATAAATACCTGGCAAGACTAATAACAAAACTAATAAATTAAAATAACTAAATTCTGGTTGACGTTTATAAAATATACCCGTGTATGATATTACGATAATTTTGTTTTCTGAATATGGTATTGGCGTGTTGTACTGGTCTCAGAAAAAAATTGTAAGTATACGTCGACTGCGCACTACAAAAATCCGATCAACAAAGTTAATGTATTTGTTGGTCAAATGCAAAATCATAATTACATACACACATTGCTGCTTCAGATATGTAATATACAGTGTGTTCCTAAATATCATGTACATACGGAAGAAGGTGATTCTTTGGATTATTTCATGACTAAAAATTCATATAAACATAGGTCCGCAAACGCTTCGTTACTGATCTACAGGGTGTTGAAATTTCAAGATTTTTTTAGTTTTTTCTTTATAGCTCCTGCAGTTTTTGAGATATTTAGCTCAAATTTGGAATACAGGTTACGCTGCAGGGCTTACATTATTGGGCCAATTTTGATTGTAAAACCCAAATCCAAATGGTTGTGAGAATCTACAGGGAGATATTTTTTCAGGGGTCATACCCCCTTTTCCCCCTGAACTTTTATGCGCTAGTAGATTCTAAAATACAAAGTGAGTTTTGTGTTTTGTTTAGAATCTTTTTGTCCTCCTGTAGTTTTTTCGTATTTGCGACGGTTATCGAGAAAAAAAAATAAAAAACGATTTTCTGTAATTCGCCAGACGAAATTAAAATTTTTAAAATGGTCTGGTAGGCTCTGGCTTTATTTGGATAATCTCATGTTTCCATTAATTTTGACAGTTTAGTTGGCACTACCTGTTAAAAATTAAAGCTGGGATGACCCGGTAGCAATGATTTATTACAATACAAAAAACCAAAACAATAACCATAACAAGGAAACTCCGCTACAACAATTGTTGAAAGTGACCTCTTCCAACCCTTATACATAACCCTTGTACATGCCTCCGCTCTTCTTCTCATTGATGCCCATACTCTTTCGAACACCCCCGCAGTATTTCTTACGGTTTCAAATGCATCTAATATTTGATTTCATAAGTCATCAACGGTATTTACTGGTGTTGTATACACTAGAGATTTGAGATGCCCCCATAGGAAAAAAGATAGTTGTCACATTTTGCAGCTTTAAAATGTAAATTTAAATTTAAAAATGGTCGTAAATGATATTGTAAGTATATACTTTTCATTAAATTTATATCCTTAAAAGTAATTTTGCAGTAGCTTAATTTCTTTTTTATTGTGATGAGATTCGTCCATGCTATTGAGAAACATTATAAGTGATAGCATAGAGCAATAATATCTTTATTGCTCTATGGTGATAGTTAGCAAAATGGTAATATGTTTTGTATTATTGTTGGATAGCGTGAACATAAGATTAATAACACCCGAAACAGTAGTCGTCACTGTTTTGCAGAACCGGGCTTCGTGATTTGGCATGAAATTAACTTTGTCTTCCCCAGTAGGTAAATGGATTGTAAATTTAAGAGTAATAACTGGATACGTCCGCACAAAAACATTTTTCTGGTGGCCAGAAAATATATATTTAGAGCTTGTAGTATAGCCATTTTTATGCGAAATCAAGTCCATTTAACCTTCTTACTACAGCTCATAAATTGAGATTGGAAAAATATGAATTATACTTATCCATATCAGTATTTATGACCTCTAGAGCCGACCCTGTTGTTGCGCATACGCGCAATGATCAACATACTGATAAATGCAAGTATATTTATTACATAAGAATGAAATATGTGTATTCAAGACAAATTTCATCATAAAAAATTATTCTCGTATTACTATGGCTACAAATAGCATGAATATCATTGTGCTCGTATAAACAAGGTCTCGGTCAGCGTATGATAAGAGTGTGTTAATATAGTCACGCAATTTTTCTTAATATTTACATGTGATTAAATATTATAAACTGAGCATATAGAGCGTCACTTTTTCTACTTGCTGTTAGAATCCATTAGAATGCATGACAACAATTTTGGTTTCTCTTATTCTAGTACCTTCAGAAGATTTGCGCTTATGCATGAGGATTAAAAAATGTAAGATGATTGTCAATGATGTCAAAGAAATATATTGTTTTTACATTATGTAACTGCAGGTGTGGTTTCAGTTGCACAGAAAAAATTTAATGTAGCATTTCTCTTGAGCTTTTCTATCTTTTTCTGCTTACTTACTACAGCACTTAAAGCCCCAAGGCACAGGGCTTGGTTTATGGCTTTGCGCCGTGTCTTTGTGTCCCTAGCCAGAGTTCTTCGTTTTTTTTATTTGTATCTTTTATAAGTTCTCCATTCAGTGTTGCTTTGGCCTTCCCCTCCTCTTCCTTCATTTCGGGTCCACTATGCATGCCTTTATTGTACTTTTTCCCGTGAGCATTTTTTCCAAATGTCCTCTAACCATCTTAGTCAACTTTCTGCCATAATCTTCATTGTACCAGGTTCCTTGTATAAGCTACTTATTCTTTAATTCTCCTTCATAATTCCTTTCTTGTTACTCCTCTATATATAGTTCTTATGATTTTCTTTCTCACACCTACAACTTGTTTTCGTGTGCTTATCTTAGCACCCATCGTTCGGCGGCCTATCTTACCACAGGTAATATTTTGCATTAGTAGTATATATTTTTTTAACTGCCCGCGAGATGTTTTTAACTCATCGTATCTTATTTAGGCCCACTTTTTGGGTATTTGGTTCCCTCACTGGAAACTTCCACTCGTTAATACAATACATCTTTTTTCATACTGGGTTTATCATTTGGGTTTCATGTACTTTGTCTTTGTTTCGTCGCCAGGTCAAACCTGTGAACTTCTTAACCTAGTCTTCTTATAATTGCCTTTAACTCTTCCCTTGTTCTTGTGATTCACTCCCTATCTCGTTTGTGTATGTGACACATTGGTGGAAGTTCTTTATTATTGTCACGTCTCTTTTAACTTTACTATTTCTTACTATACATTCGAGAAGTAAGTTCAATCCCCATCTTGGGTTGTTGGTTGTTTCTTTTAGTCTCATTTCCGCCAGTTGTATGAGTTATTCTGCAATTCGAATTCTTGTATGGTATGGCTAAATTCGCATTGGCTATCCTTTATTACTATCTCTGCTACTCCTTTGACTTTTTATTTGGTCCATTTTGTTAGTTTCTTACATGTCACGCTCAACAATGCTATCAGTTTATGGATCTCGGGATTGTATGGGCTTTTTTATACAAAATGCGAAACACTTTAACCATGTACAGCTGATGTTATTTAACCCTTAAATAATCTAGTAAGTTTTCTTCAAATTCGGTTCCGTTACAGGCATATGGGGCACATGTTTAGAATCACCCTGTGTATGGGTTGTATCAGTGCTTGGATTCGTCTTTTTGGCATCTGTCTCTTTTTCCATACCGTGTCTCTTAATTCGTACCCTTTCTATCGATAGTTTTCCGCCGTTCTTTAGTGCGTCTATATTTTGAAGATTCTATTGTTAAAATAATTGCTGTTTCAGTCATACGCTCAACTCATGTTTTTCTGTAAGAATACCATTAGCTTGTTTTACTTTATATTAACTAACGTAAAAAGGGTGTTATCAAGTGCGGTTAGAGTGTAAGCGAAACCGTTCAATCCGAGGAATACAGGCTAACAAACTCAATATAAATACTTGGCGCTGCCTTCCAATACCCAGGCGAAATTTTCAAATTAAAAAAAATTGATTTTGAAATAGTAACCCTTTATAGTCTCTAGCACTGGACTTTCTCATAATGTCAAATTAGCTTCTGCGGTAAGAATGCCCTAAATTAAAAATGATCAAAACTTAGTAGAAGACCCCAGAAATGAGTTATTATTTATTATTTTGCAGAAAACATTTTAAATGTATACAAATCGAAATGTTTTTGGCAACAAAACACTAAACCCTTCAAAAATTCGTAGAATGTCTTAAAGTTAATTTTTCCAAATAAATAAAAGACAGCTTTAGGCCTTCAGACCTCTACCATGCTACAAACACCCTTATATCTAGTTATTTTTGAAAAATAGTTTTTCTTGCATTCAGTAAAAAATGGTTTGTAAGGATTATTAAATTTGTGAATTAGATGAAGTGGTGTTGAATAAATGGGCAATAAACTTAATATTTTCTTCTTTAGTAAGTAAAGAACAATTTTGTAGAGATTTTTACCTCTCATTTCTTTCAAAATTCTTGCAAATATATGTTTTTAAATTATAAAAAGGTTTCCTATAAATGTCAAATAAAGTCAAATCAGGGGAATCTAAATTATATACAGAATCTAAAAATAACTGGAGTATATAGGGTGTTCCATTTAAATTACCGTAGTTGCATGTAGTTTCTTAGTTAGCCGTGGAAACCATTTAATAATGTATTATCTGCTAAGGCTTTTATCCTCACAACATAATTCTCAAGAAGAATTTGGAAGTATAAGTAGTTGGCTACTATTAATTAAACGCTCTGTATGTACATTTAGTTATAGATTTCGATTTACATTTACATATTATAAAACAAAAAGTGCGTTGAAATTGAGGGGAAATTGATATGGGACGAGGATATATGGTTGTTTAAAAAATTGTTTTTCCTCAAACAACCACACCGAAAGTGAAAATGGTATACCACAACTAGGCTGTTAGTTACCTCCCCCTGCTTTGTATATTTTTAAATACTGATTCACGACGCGTTTCAGTTATGCAGTTAATGAGGGTACGAAAGTTTTAATAGATATAAGGCTTGTCAATTAATTGACGAGACATACACGGCTACATCTCACGAATACATTGTTCGACTAATGATGGTTTCTTTTTGTTGCAGTTTATGCATATCAGACCTGCTTTTCTGCTTTCTAGTACTGCCTTTTGGTGCAAGTCAATTTTTCCATGGTACCTGGATTCACGGCGATCTGCTCTGCACGTTGGTACCGATGATGAGGTACGGAAGCGTCGGCGTCTCCCTTCTAAGCGTTGCCACGATTTCCATAAACCGGTACATACTCATAGCCTGGCCATCCATTTATCCGAGGGTTTACACAAAACTAAAAGTCGCTCTGTATATTGGAATCATTTGGGCGTTTAGTTACGGTCTGCAGATTCCAACCCTTCTAGGAGTTTGGGGTACGTTTGGGTTTGATGAAAAACTGGGAACCTGTTCCATCACGAAAGATGCATACGGACACAGCTCAAAGACAGCCATGTTTGTAATTGGATTCGTATTGCCTTGTATTGTAATCATAGTGTGCTATTCCAAAATATACTGGGTGGTTCGAAAATCCCACAAACGTCTCAACAAACACAATTCTGGGGTGGATACGAAGAGAAGCGAAATGCACATCACGAAGATGGTTTTAGTGATATTTTTGTGCTTCATAGTGTGCTATTTGCCACTTACTATAGCAAAAGTGTTTGATCCGGATGTGAAAAGTGCTCCGTTGTTAGTTTTAGGGTACTTGTTGTTATATTTTGCAGCCTGTGTTAATCCTGTCATCTATGTTACAATGAACAAACAGTACAGGCAAGCGTATTTTGCTACCGTAAAGTGTAGGGTTGGTAGTAATCTTGATTCAACCTCGCCTGTGCAACACAGCAAATCGATAATGTCGGTGATGTTTTTAAGAAACGCCGTTGCTCCTAACCCTAATAAGGTTTAGCTGTAAAATTAGATATTGTAAGCAATACTGAAAGTACAAAGTGTTCATATTATTATGTAATTTATTTGAAGTCATTAGGTATTTTCCTTATGTTAAGGACTAAGAGAATTGTAAGTATTATATATTATATTACCTTTTGTATTTTAATTACAGGTACCAATAAACTAAATATTTACGGATGTGAGGCTTCGATTTCCGTTAACTATGCGTTTTATGCGAATGATTGTATTTCTCACGATATGCGTTTATGAAGGCTTATTCTAATTTAAACAGCGCTATTACATTTTTGAATGGTTAATAACGATTGTATTTAAATGAGTTAGACGAGTGTGACATTTTCCGGGCATGCTTTAAAAAAGTGAAGGAAGCTTTAAGATAATTATATATGTTCTAGACTAGACGAAAGTGTTCATGAAACCTTGCACGATTCGTAAACTTTCTTTTGGTGCAAGTACTGCTTGAAATAATACAAAAAAGTGCTGGCATAGTGGCAGAGTTGATGTCGAATTATACAGTTTTAAATCAAAATTTTCCACAAATTATCAACAAAAAGTTTTATTTAGGAAAGCACTTTTTAAGTTAATGTACAGTCAAAAAATAATAATGGTACTTATTCGTGTATAATGAACATATAACTTCCTGTTTTCTTGGAGAAATTGAAAGTTTTCTAGTCGTAAAGACGACCTAGATATGAATAAGATGGTCTTCCTCTCGTGACTTTAAATAATTGTATGATTGATCACGATTCTAATTTGTGCTACGAAAACATTAATATTTGCCAGAAAATTTTTAAAAGTAATGTTAATCATTAATTAAATCTTCAATCGCTATTTAATTAGTATACGGGGTGCTTCTTAAGTAATGTGAATATTTGCCCGATTTTAACACAAAAATTCAGAATAAAAATTATCCCCAAAATGTTTTATTTTCGGTATATTTCCAAAAAATAATGAATCAACTGTTAAATAAATCAAAACTGCAATAAATAATAGTTACATTGGGTATTAAATAAGTTGGTCCAAGTGTACTTTTTGTGCTAGTACGCCTGCTAACATTCTTCCCGCCGTTGATTGCCGTACACGTTCGAAAATTGCGGATGTATTCCTGATTAACAGGGTCGACAATTCGGTTCCGCAAAT
This sequence comes from Limonius californicus, assembly GCA_014611495.1. Taxonomy (NCBI): domain Eukaryota; kingdom Metazoa; phylum Arthropoda; class Insecta; order Coleoptera; family Elateridae; genus Limonius; species Limonius californicus. Next base: position 25,988 of record JABXWE010004289.1, read on the forward strand.
TATTTACGTCCACAATTTGAGTTTTGTACATTAGTGATTTGACATATCCCCCAAGAAAAAAATCTAGGGGATTCATATCTGGCGATCGCGGTGGCCTTGCTTTCCCTGCTAGGTCCCTTCGATGTCCTCTCACGGATTTTACAATCCAGCGATGAGGATAATTTGTATTCAAATATTCCTTTGCCGGCAATACTGAAATATGCTGGAGCACCATCCTGCATAAACCACATAGTATTCCTTACCTGTAATCGAATATCATCAAATACCACAGGTAGCTCTTCATCAAGAAAATGCCGATAAGAATCATCAGTTAAGCGTTCAACTAAGTAATGTAGCCCAATGATTATCTCCATTAATACCAACTCATACATTGTTTTGAAAGTTCACAATCGCATCTCTCGTAAAGTTTGTATCGTCTATGAACAGTATTTCAGTCAGATAGTTTGGGTTTTAATCGACTGTTTCAAGTAATCACTGACAGAAACCAAAACGGCGAGGGAAATCTTGTGGCAACAAAACTTGCACATGTTGAATATGGTACGGATAGAACTGGTAACATTTCAAAATTTTCCATATGGTTTTTTGGCTTACGTTTAACTGCATCCGCGGTTTGCTTACCGGGAAAATTAGTGTTTCTCAGAAATGAACCCTCATTCGCATAATCGTCTTATCACATGGTAACCGTCTATCTGGAATCCTTTCATGGTATATTCGCTTTGCCCCCACTAATCCAGTGCATTTTCGTTCGCAAGGCCATAATAGTAATACATATCAGCTTTTTCGGTGTTTCTCGGTCATTATGAAAAGCAAAATAGTAATCAGAAGCTACAATGCAACAAAAATGATCAGTATTACAAGTATATCTACAATTTATTAAAAACTTTTAAATTTATAAATTTGATGCTGACGCGAGTGGCATTGTAACTCCGATTTATAATTTCCACAAGATTTCGTTTTCAAGTAGGTTTAAAAATGGAAGCGACACCATTAGGGAAACGGTAAATAGAGGCTGTGGAACTTGACCGCCTCGTCCGCTAACTCAACGAGCTTAGTTTTTATACTGTAGGATACGTAGATGATACTATTTTGCTCAACGGCAAGTATGAACAAGTGCTGTGCAATTGCAAACAGCACGGAGCCCTCTTTGGCCGTCAAGCCGGGCGAGACATAGTTGATTCTGTTCATAAAAAAAAAAAAAAATGGTGATCACTAGTATTCCACCGCTCTTCCAAACCCCCCTAACCTTTTCAGAGAAAGTGAGTCGTATTTGATAAGAAACTGAACAGGGCAAAACACGTCAAATTAAACATGAAAAATGCAATTGTGGCTTCTTGCCAGTATGGTCGCGCGATGGGCAAGCTTTGGGAACCATCACCAAAGGCTGTCCTGTGGCTATGCACTGCTGTAGTCAGGCCCATACTCTGCTACGGAGCTGCAGTCTAGTGGCCCAGAATTAAGCAAGCTACCGCGGCAAACGAGATCTCACACGTCCAGAGACTAGCTTGTTTGAGCATTACTGGGGCGATGTGTTTCACACCCACTGCAGCTCTAGAGGTCGCTCTGGGGCTCCCTCCACTGGACATCTACAGGGAGGAGATGGCACTGAGCCCGGCCCTAAGGTTGCGGATAAAGGGTTTATGGAATGGTCAAAGTGCTGGAGCGAGACACCACAGTATCCTGAAAAAGGCTGTCCATAGGACGTCTCTTCTTGGAGCAGTGGTAGATTCCCGCCAGACCATATTTATTTTCACGAAATACGTCAGCGTCCCTACGAACACCGACGCTGCAGCCCCCAACTCGACATATCCATTTTCACTGATTGATCCAAAACAGCAGAAGGTGCAGGATCAGGTATCTTCTCGGAAGACCTGGACCTACGCGAAAGCATAGCACTAGGCAAACTAACGACCGTCTTTCAAGCGGAAGTGATGGCCATAATATCTGTAGTGTAGTATCAAAAATAAAACAATTACGAGAATAGGTGGCGATAGTAGGACGACCCTACTAGCCCTGAACAAACCAAAAACGGTTTCAGGTGTGATACTCGAGTGCTACCGTAGGCTGGAACTAGCATCTAGCAACTATGTCGTAGAACTCACCTGGGCTAAAGGGCATGCAAGAATATATGGCAATGAGCAAACTGATGCCCTGGCGAGACAGTGCTCGAAGTAACCTTTTTGGGGTCCAAAAGGGGCTGCACCCTCGCCCACGCTGTTATATACCATAATTAATCAAGAAACCCAAAGACGCCATTGTAACAGAGGAGTCGAAACAGAAAAATGCCGACAAGCACAAGCCAGAACGGCAAGATTCTGTGCACGTATGCCACAGTGAAAACTACAACTTATCGTAGTAGAAATACTTACCGGACACTGCTGACTAAATAAGCACATGCACAGGATGGTGCTAGTTATGACCCAACCTGTCGAAAGTACCAACTAGAAAACGAGACGGTCGAACATCTTCTGTGCGACTGTCCTGCACTCGCACAAATCAGAGGACCCATGGATATGACTGGGATTCGCAACACATCTCTGGCAAGCATTCTCAAGTTCATCGTAAGGGTAGGTGGGAAAACCAGAGTGGTGTTTGCTAAGTATGTAGCACAATGAACCCGCTGCTTTGTGGCCTAAGTGTAGATGAACTTGTTCACCCTTCCCTCCTAACCCAGAGTCCAGGTTTAACAAAATTATATTTTGTACATGTTCAGTACCCTGTATTTCAAAAATTTTGCATTTGCATTTTGGAGAAAATTTGTATTCTTAATTTGTGTCTTAAAATCTGTCAAAGAATCACCTCTTGAAGTTTTCGACATTACTTAGGAAACACCCTGTGTAATTAAAAATACTGACATAGAAAGTAATACAGACAGTTAATTAACTAAGTGTTCATTTAGATTAATGTAATATACGCTAATTATGTTGTTTAATTTTTGTTAGTAGTATAATATATAGCTGTGTATAAATTCAGAATTGTAAGAAGTCATTGTGTTTAATTTTTTTCAAAACTACCTGCAACGGTTAGCAAAATGTCAGCATCAATCAATCCTACGACGACGCGGTCTAAACCCAAAGAGACGATCTTATTAGACACAAACCACGGAAGCCCGAAACTGTACATGTGTTTCTGAATTTGGCATCTTCTGTTCTAAAACAATTGAATAGCGCAGAATCTAAAGCCGACAGAAAAAAATTATGTTAGTTAGAAAAATAAAATTGGCGTTTCTTTTCCTAATTTTTAAGGTATACTAGCAGCTTGTTCTTTACCACATTATATATCGAAGACTGCAGTACATTCGATTTTGCATGAGCATTTAGCTGTGAAAAAGATCTGTTCTCAATGAATTCCGCGTAATTTGATCGAAGCTCAAAAAAGACTCGTGTTAATTGGTGTAAGTTGGATGTACCGCGAGTTCAAAAAGTAATTACATAACGGTTGACCATGGAACAATAAAATAATGTCTAATTCACGCTTTATATACCAATTGACGTTTAGGCACAGCCTTTCTAGCGCCATCTAGCGCAAGCGCCAGTACCTAACCGGCAGTGTTATGTTAGGTTAAGTTGCATGGTAAATGTAAATAAATCAATTCTTGAAGAAATGAGTTCTATTATTTCAATTTAGACGATAACAGTAACAACTAAATTACTACAGAAAAATAAACATAAATAACTAAAGAAGCTGTTCAAAATGACCACCGTTTTCCTGCAGACACAAATTTACTCGTCTTTTCATACTATTAAAAGCACTTATAAGAATTTGAGGAGTTATATTGGCACACTGTTCCGTAATTCTGTTTTGCAATTCCTCGATGTTCCATTATTTTTCAGATAAGGGAATATAAAGTAATCTAAAATAGTCAAGCCTGGCGATCTAGGTGGAAACTCTGGATTTGAACGTAAACTAATTATTCGATCGTCAAAACATTCACGAAGATAATTGAGGGTCTCTTGAGAGATGTGGGCCGCCGCATCCTGTTGGAAGTAGCCTTGCTGGAGCTCATCCTCATGAAGCTGATTAATAAATTCACGTACAGCTTTCCGGTATCTCGGAGCAGTAACAGTTTCGTGGAAAAATATGGGTCCGATAATACGTCTTCGTGACACAGCAATTCAAACACCAACTTGTAACGGGCGAAGTCGAGATTCGCGAAAAGTATGCGGATATGCAGCACTCCATAATCTCATATTTTGTGAGTTTATATACCCCGAAAGGGTGAACCAGGCCTTGCCAGAAAAAAACGTTATATTTAGCAATTCGTCGTTGTTCATTAAATTTTGTTGGAACCACTGACAATACAAAATTCTCCTATTGTGATCTGCTGCCAGCAACTCATGTAAAGCAAGAATTTAGTATAGGAACAGCATTAAATCTTCTTTGATAATAGTATGGCAAGTTCCTAATGATAAACAAGTCTCTTGCGAAAGTGTACGTAGTGATGTAGTGGGTTGCTCGTTCAAACGTTGACGGACATCATCAACTGTATTTTGTGTACGAACTCTTGGCCTTCCAGCTCTATCTCTATGAGTAATGCTCCCTGTATCTCGAAATATATCAACACATCTTCTAAGTGCGCTGTAAAAACTTCCTTCAAGGACAGCAATATCTGGAATTTTAATATAAATTTATGATAACAACAACAGTGATGACAGTTAATGAATTTTAAAGCTTGCATAGACATTACTTTTATTTTCCATGGCCAACCCTTATGTAATTATTTTTTGAACTCACGGTATTTGTATGAATCGGAAATTAAGCAACAATCCACTGTTTGGGTGTTCCAAGATGAACCGAATCCCACAAAAGTTGTTCATTCACGAAGCACTTCCAAGAAAATGATCGCGTGTTTCTTCGGTTGTACTGGACATGTCGCAACCATTCCTTTAGAGAATCGAATAACAGTTAACGGTGAATGGTATATAACAATTTGTTTGCCAGAAGTCATCGACGAAATCAGGAGAAACAACCGAAAACGTCGCATTATTCTTCATCATGACAAAGCCTACTCTCACACAGCACGTCAAACAATTGATTTTGAAGGAGAAAAACATCGAATTAATGTCTTATTGCCCGTATTCATCTGATTTATCGCCTAACGACTTCTTTGTGTTCCCGAATGTCAAACAAAATATGCGTGATAGCGATTTTCATCACCTCAAGAAGCTATTAAAGCCCTCAAAAACCAAAATCAATTTCAGAGTGGAAAAAATGTTTCGAGAATTGGTTCGAACGTATGCCAAAGTGTATAAATTATGAATAGGTATTTTGAAAAGCAACAAAACAGATTGTTCCAAAAAAATTTTTTTCTTTCCTAGTTTTTTAATAACTTAATAGGCGGCCCTCGTGTCATAAACGTACGTTGTATTATCGTATTTTTCTCTTCCTTTGGAAATTTATTATAACCAGTTTTTATGATTTTTCCATAAGTATTTCACTTTTATTTCAATTTTGAATATGTAGTTTATTAGTTATAAAAAAACTGGTAAAGGTCGCCTAATAACGTAGCTGTGGTGACAATAGAAAATGTAAATTTTAACTAATTTTAGCGTAGTAACCCCTTAACATATGAACGAAATACCTGCAAATTAAATATAAATGGGTGCAGCAGGAATACTCAAAAAATCATTCTATTTTAGGTTTTACACGAATTCAATGCAGTTAAAATAACGGCGTCTGCACATGCTGCAAACAACCTTGACTGCCACACATTTCTCTGCCGAGGTTGTTTTTTCTAAAATTACCCTGTTTTGATCAGCCTGCATATCCGAATAACCGCCAAAATGCCTGAAGAACGAAACAAATCGATAAAATTCATTGTGAACGCGTTTTCTAACTTCTTACAGTAAAAATCCTATCGTGTACTTTTGTAATACGCTATTGTGTAAATCTTGATAACCCGGCTTAAGTCGCTCAATTCAAATATTCGTAGTAGAGGGGGTCATTAATAAACATTTATTATTGTGTTGAGATAATTTAAGTGACGTCCTGCCAGACATCAGTAGTTTTTGAAGGCCCTTCGCAACATGTTGACTGTACCTCGAGTTACCGTAAGTATTTTTCTGGATTTTTAATTTCACATATTGTAGATTTTATAGTGCGCAGTGATTATACTTACGACAACTAAATTATTGTAGTTAGACGCCTGAACGACATATAATACGCTTTTATTGAAAAGAGAAAGCCGCATTGTTTAATTTATTTAAATACACCTTCTTAGATTTAAATACGCCGTAAATATAAATACAAATATTCATAGGTGATTTTACAATTATTGTTTGTTTGGGTGTGACCTTGACTTTTATTTATAGTGTTTCACGTGTACGATAACTATAGCTCGGATTTTTATGCACGAAAATATTCTAAGAACATTAGTGTATTATAACGTTGCAAAGCAAGCCAAAATTAGTCTATATGTGAATAAATATTAATAATTATTTGATGCCAAAATTTTAAAATTAAGCATTATCACTTTAAAAATTACGGCCTGAATACCAAAAATTAGGTTCTTGTTTATGTCAAAACCTTAGTTAAGATGTCATTTTAACATACAAATATATGTATTTTCATATTTCTTTATTAAGTTTGTTTAGTAGGTAAAAAGTTGCATTTGCTTAAAAGTCCGTTGTCTTGTAGTTAGTGGAAGATTGGCCTATATTTTATTTCGAACTGGAATAGCAACAGTTTTTCTGCTGCTTTTATTGTGGGTTATATTTTATTCCTAACTAGAATAGCAACAATATTTGCATTTTCTCTACTACTTTCTGCGTAACTCGATTTGTGCACGATAATTTTAAGGTTAAATCTGCTGCAGTTGAATGTAATGTAATGCACCAAACACAATACCCTACTGTTACTGTATGACGCAAAGGAAAAAAAGCGGAGGACAAGTGAATCCAATTTTCGTGCCAAGTAGATCGGTACACCAGAATTTAGACAATCTTCTTAAGTTGCCAAACAAAAGTAATGAAGATATTAACGGAACTTTTGTAATTAAATCTTGCTAGGGGAATTATATCGTTTAAGTACTTAGATGGTTCATTAAGATATAAAATACGATTGTAGTATCCAACTAGGAAAGTACAGGGAACAGCATTTGAATTAAAATTTTATGAGTTCATTTTTTTACTCTTTAGTGGTACATTAAATATCGTATCTGTTTGTTCACTTCAGCTTGTTTGCGTAGCTTTTGGAAAGATTTTATTTATCTGTTTTATCTTATTTAGATATGAAGTACTTTTAAAAGTATAATTATATAAATCCTAGAGTGCTTAGATATAATTATTAGTGCATTTTCCAATATCCATTCATTTGTAAAAATTCGGTAAAATTAAACTTGACAGTATCGAATAAAATTTGCATAAAACAAATATGAGAAGTATAAATTTAAAACTAGAATTTGTTTCATTATTGTAGTATATAACCGCCATTCAAATAAATCATGTCCAACTAGTGCCATGGTAAATTTCATTACAGTATTCCGGTTGTTGGTAATGTGGATTCTTGAGTCGGTTGACAACTAACTGTCACATGCTGTATTTTGCAGCAAAATTATTATTTCGTATGCTTTCACAGTTAGATGGAAATCTTTTCTTTGGCACTGCATACGATTTGTATTTTAAAGTAATATGAGTGTATTTTTGATAATCCTCTTGTTTTTACTGTTCCATAATAGTGTAGGTACTCCTTTGAACAAGAAGTATCTATACTTAAATGTTAACCTTATAAATAATTCAAGATTAGTGGGACTTTGAAGCACAAAACTGCTGTGAACAATATCATGCTAAATTTTCAAATTCTTGCGTTGACTATAATCAGTTTAAAGAAATCCTAAATTGTTTTGTGAGAATGAAACGCAGTGGCGGCTCGCCAAGTGAAGTAGGTGAAGTGCCTATTCACCTAAAATTTTCATTCAATTGCGAATATTTATTTAAATTACATAACAAATTATTTATCGGCATTACACCTATTAGGAGTCGTTTATTTATGGCATACATACTCGTAGATACAATAAGCTTAGTGAAAACAAACACATTACATTTTTTCTGGTTCCATTGTATTTAAAATTTAAATTTTACATGCAGTCAGTGGTCGAGCGTCGATCAAAAAAAAGCTTTAACTACAACACTCCAGCAATTGTAGTGAAGAGTCGGCCTCAAACGTATTTTAAATCTGCACTCATACCTCTGTTGTCATGGTAACGCCTACGTCACTATCTACAATTGGTTCGCGGTGTAGTAAGTAATGGAAAATATCCCTGAAACCCCTATTTTGCGATTGTTTATCACAGCAAATGCATATTTCTAGACAAACTTATGCTGCCTAGCATTATGCAGCTGAATTTTTATTGACAGACATTTTAGAAAATGTATTCAATGAAAAATTTTTGAATAAGGTGGTAGATATTTCCAGTATATCTTGAAATGATATGTGTTTATAACCACTATCAGGTTTATAAATTAGGTTATGTATACGATTTAATAAGTTGGCCCCTTTCTTTAAAAATCCATAATAATATTATATCTATAAAATAAACTTTAACATCGTATTCTTTTATTATTGTAACAACTAAATCTTAAATGTGAATTTTTTTCTTGTTTCTCGCTTGTTATACAGGGTGGTCTTGATATCAAACTGTAGGATCGAGTTCCCCATAGCAAAATATGAAAAAATGTTCAGATAAACCTTAGTCCGAAAATGTTTCGAACAAGTTTCACTTTAGAGTACTGTAACTCTGTATACAGTATTCTAAAGTGAGACTTGTCCGATCACTTTTCTGTATATAATTGCGGTAATAAATGGATCAATGTTTTAAAACTATATGTGCATATCTTACTCATCAAGGTTGAAAATTGAGCCTAAATTCGTCTTAATAAGTGCACCAGAGGCGTCTCAAGTGGGAGTATTAGGAAATGTTCTCTACAATATCTTTAACATTGTTTTGTTTTTGACAAAATAATTTTATTCGGTATGCAAAAGTACCCGAAAGAGGTACCCTCGTTAGTAGTAGGTAAACTCAACCGTTTTCGAGATAATTCAATTATTATGAAAATCCGAGTTGCCGTGAAAATTTGGAATTTTTGTACTATGTATATGGATTAAATTCGTAGACTAGATTCAGGACAACAAGACAATAAAAAAACTCTTATAAACATTTGTCCGCGCTTAGAATTCAAGGTACAACCCATTTAGTATTAATAAATGAGGTTATGTTTAGATAAAACATTTGTTGGGTTGCACCTTGGAAAGTAAACATTTGCGGAGAAATGTTTATATGAGTTTGTTTATTATCTTGTTGTCCTGAATTTAAGCTACTAAAATAATCCATATAGTACAAAATTTCTGTATTATCACGGCAACTCGATTTTTCATAATAATCGAATTATCTCGAACGTAGTTGGTTTATTCGACTTTTAACAAGAGTACCTTTTTTTGGGTATTTTAGCATACCCAATAAGACTGTTTTGTCTAAAATAAGAAAAACAAAAGAATGTAAAAGATATTGTAGAAAACCGATCGCAATCCTCCCACTTGAGACGGCCCTGGTGCACTTATTAAAACAAAAGTAGGTTCTAATTTTCAACTTTAATGAGTGATGCATCCACATAAAATTTTGTAACATTCGTCCAACTATTACCATAATTATATTCAGAAAAGTGATAGGACAAATATTACTTTAGAATGCTGTAACTCCGTAACGAAGCATTTTCGAACTAAGGTTTATATGAACTTTTTTTCTTGTTTTGGTGTGGAGAACTCACTCCTAAAGTTTGACCAACTATTTCAGGACCACCCTGTACGGAAGTATCAAGGGAAATTGATGTAAAAATAAGTGAATTGTAATCTAGCTAATTTTAAGAACTTATATTTAAAATTTTGAAAATGTTTTCTAGACGTAGTTTGTATTTAAATAATTTCGTTTTATCATAATTTCACATCATTATTATACAGGGTGGTGTTAAAAGTTCCGCATAAAATTCATAATTTTTTTATTTAAGGCTTTTTGGGAAAACCAGGAAACAAGTGAATTTTGTTTTTTAAGCGGGCACTATTCACCTAATTTTTTCCATCGGCTTTTGTTTGTGCACTCTGATGTCAACAAACATTTTTTTTTAATTGCAACTCCATTTTTTTCTCCTTATTTTTATAGATCCCTTCTCCAGTTAAATAGTAATATAAAATAATTTATACCCCACATATTAATTTCTTTGAGAAAAAACACATAAAGTTCAAAGAATTCAGAATTTATTTCTAATGAAAATTAGAACATTCTGCAACAATTACCCAAGGGAAATTTTTAAATTGTTCACCAGTATCCAGTTGGTATTGACCAGCACGTGTGTAAACACTTTCTGTAGCATAATAATTTCGCGATATTTTACATTTCTGAACGAATCCGACAGTTTAAATCTTCTAAATTGTTTGGCCTACTAATGTAAACTCGCAATTTCACATCAACGCATAGGAAGAATGGCGAGAGCCGTTTGAATGGCACGATCGCCTGCCTTAACGCCGCTAGACTTCTTTCATCATATTTTATATCTCCATTTTAGCTGGTGAGGAGATCTATCGAAAAGGTGAAAAAATGAGGTTGTCATTTAAAAAGAAATGATACCGTCATAGCACAGAAACAAAAGACTATAGAAAAAAAAATATAGATGAGGTAGTGATTTTTTAAAAAACAAAATTGACGTGTTTCAAGGTTTTCCCAAAACACATTATATAACAAAATTAAAAATATTGTGCGGACCTATCAACATGCGGTATAACAAATTTTTTAAAATGTATATTGCGATATGTTATTCTTGAAAAATACCTTCAAAGAGAAATGTAAGCATACACACAAAGACGTACCCGTTTTATAATAACCATAGTTTTTTCAAAATCTAGAAATCAAATTTGGTAATTATAGTAGCTCGTTCATGTGCATGTACTACTAGGTATGTTCATCTTAATATGTTTCTAAAATCTTAGATGGTATTTTTAACATTATAGTAGTAAGTTAACAATACCAACTAAGATTTTACAAAAATATTGAAATAAAATTACAAACAAACATACTAATTAAAATCGTTTTGCTTACTAGTTGTGAAAAACGCGTCTACATAATAATTTAACAATAAGGTTAAAATTACGCTATAAATAAGACCATGCTACGATTAGTTTGATTACAATCTTAGATATTGGGGTCTAGTTTCTTGTGGGTCGGAAAGTGGTGTAATTTATTTTAAAATGTACCACATTAAATAATTAAAAAATGTATGTAAGGATTCAATTGTATAAAGTACTACATTCCTTTTTATATTGTAGTCACGGTTATGATTTTTATATACAATAAAGATAGAATTGTCATACAACATTTACAAATGTAGTTGTTCTAATATGCTGCTATAGAGGCTTCAGCCGACTTAATACATTTTGGGATACCGAATTACGTTTTTCGGAAGGTGCGCTGCGCTAACTAGTTCTTCTGAAACTCATATCGAGGGATGTGGGTCAGCGGTAGAATGTTTACCTTTCAATCTGGAGGTCTTCTGTGGCATCTCTCTTGACTCGGGTTTCATCATAGTTTTCATGGGTCGGAATACTGGGACACAAATATTCAATTTTCCTAGTCGTTCCCATCCTTGCTCTCCGATTACTGGGTAAAGGGGCTAAGGATTCCGCTGCGGAACTCGATTGACCCCTACGGCGCCTCATCCCCTTGTGGGGGATGAACCAACAATGGCTATCCTAAAGCTGCCACAACTACGTGAACCCTAGCAAGCTTCCATATGATATTTCAAACATACTCTATCGGGTTAAGGTCGGGATTTGTTGTGGGCCATAGTATGCTTTCAATCTTAACACCATTAAAGTATTCCGGATCTATGTTAACAACATGGGACACCCGATATATTGTATTAGGTTAAAGCCAAAACTTTAACTATTCTGCTATTAGCTGCATACGTGTTCTGATAATATGCTTTTCTAGCGTATAATGCTAATGAAAGTTTAGAACCTTACGGTTCTTGGCATATACCCAATCGATTTATACTATTTGTAGATACGTTCTAGTCGCCATAAGCAGCATTAAAAACGTTCTTTGTCATGGTGAAGTATTGTTTATGTGTTAATTTTACAGATTGATATTAATTGTGTTTACAACGGTTTATTTGTACGAAGTCGATGGTATTAGTATACTAGTATTGGTTAGTGATAAATAAAAATCACACCAAGACGCTTGTTATAGTTTATTTCTGAATGACCAACTATTACATCCAATGGATATCAAACGTTTAATGTTTTAATATAAATGTAATAAAATCATTAGTCCCTCCTCCATAGAAGCCAATTTGACACGTATTCAGAATGTATTTGTAATAATAGTCTAAGATATCATGAGCGCCGTTTGTACCCAAAAGAGGAGCAGCTACTACTAAGCAGATAAACGCTCTTATAGGAGATGGCAAAGTCGACAACTTATTAGCAACAATACTGCTTATGAAATAAATATATTGCGGTCTGGATTTCATATTTTTTCCGTACTGTAAGTTAATAAGTATTTCTATCCATTATACGCGCCATACTTTTGATGAAGCTTCAATCACATATCATATTAACACGACGGAGTATGAACTAATTTTACTAAGAATTAGAGAACTATATAATATTATTCTCAGGATGATTACTTGGAAGGAAATGTAAAGTAGAATTACTACCCCGTTCAGCAGATTTAACAGCATTAGATTTTTTCATATAGAAAATGTGAACAGATTTAATATTATTAAATTGAAAAAACCGAATTCGTCAAGTAATGAAAAGCATATTCCGTGACGTTGTGATAAGAAATGTGTATGATATATTTTATAACGATTAGAAGGTTGTGTAACTGCAAGCAAGTTACCAAATCAGTGAACTGTTAAAAAAAAATTGCCTTCTGGCGATATAATAAGGTCAAATACTTCAATTATTCCATTTTTGAATTAACTCAATTGCTAATACATAAATGGGTAAGTTGCTGTTCTTCTTTGCCAGTACTAATTTTTATGCTATTATCAGAACTATATAATATATAGCTGTAAACAATTTTCACCGACTGCCACAAATACCTTTCCATTTAAAAATATTTGGAGTTATGTTGGATTGTAAACAATTAACACAAACCAATGATAAACTGTTAAAATGTAGCTAAACCTTGCATCAAATTGCTAGGCATGATAGATATTTAAAATACCTAATATTTTCGTAGAATACAGCTTGGTTCCATATTTTGCCCGAATCCGTATAAGAATAGCATGCGCGTATTGGAACTCACTGCAGTTTGTGTGGTTGAAGATCATTTTAAGGTAATTTTCCAGTAGCAGATCTTGCAGAAGTTACTAAATAGCTCACTGTAAGTACTTTTCTCATTAGGGTCTTGGCAAAGTCTTTTTTACTACCAATTATCAAACAGTCTTCGGATCCTACAAATCGCCAATTGAGCAATTAGAAGTTTTGCATCAACTCCTTGCTGAGTATAGCCTTCTACACAGTTGTCTTTTGACGAGTTGTATGGAACAGTTCATTTATTAACAAAAGTCGATTTCGGAATGCATTTTTACCATATTTCGCGCAAAAATGAGTTATTGGATATTGATTATTACATTACATGCAAGTAATGAGAAGGGCAGAACTTTTGTGTAGGGGTTTCATAACAGTACATAAAATTGTATAACATTTTATGAATCTGATCTCTTTAATTTTGGACATAAGTACATTATGGTATTTCTTGGAGTACCTTATTTTTATTTATTTTGAGAAATGTAACGATCGTGATATTCGTAGGAATGAGCGCTATGGGTATTTGAACCTATTAATATGAACAGAGGGTGTTGTCTTAGATTTAATATACCAAATTTGGCCAAATGCGTCGGGGCAAAGTTCTATTTCCTTTACTAACTTTGAATTTCTCAAAGATTCAAAGCTTAAACAGTATAAATATTCCTAATTTGAAATGTTTGTTTAATTTTAGGGCGCCCCAGTATTAAACGCTCTTCGAAGAACCTATTCTTCGAATGTAGCACCCACCACAAAACTCTTCATCGACGGCAAGTTCCAAGATTCACAAGCCACACAATGGATAGATCTGCACAACCCAGCGACGAACGAAGTCGTAACCAGAGTACCACAAAGTACAAAATCTGAAATGGATGCTGCTGTGCACGCTGCCAAAAACGCTTATCAAAGTTGGAGGCAAACTACAGTTCTCACAAGGCAACAGCTTATGTTGAAGCTGCAAGCAGTTATTCGAAGGGATATCAAGAAATTGGCAGCTAATATTACTTTGGAGCAGGGCAAGACACTTGCAGATGCAGAAGGAGATGTGATGAGAGGCTTGCGTAAGTTAATCAAACCATAAAATGAGCACTTGATTTTGGTGGATTGTTGACATAACACGTCGTTTTTGTTGCAGAGGTCGTTGAACACAGCTGCTCAGCTGGTTCACTTCTCCTCGGGGAATCTTTGCAAAACATTGCAAAGGATATGGACTGTGTATCATACAAACTTCCACTTGGGGTAACTGCCGGTATATGCCCATTCAATTTTCCTGCTATGATCCCTCTTTGGATGTTCCCATTGGCTCTGGTAGCAGGAAATACTTCCGTCATTAAACCTTCCGAAAGGGACCCTGGTGCGACCATGTTAATTATGGAATTGCTCAACGAAATAGGCTGTCCCCCAGGAGTTGTTAATGTAAGACGCTTTTACTGAAGTTGCCTCAAGTTTCTTAAAAATTATTTTATAGGTTATTCATGGGTCTCGAGATGCAGTCAGCTTTATTTGCGATAACCCTGACATTAAAGCAATCAGTTTTGTCGGTTCTGACTTAGCAGGAAAATATATCTATGAAAGGGGATGCGCAAGTGGAAAGCGGGTGCAGTCAAACATGGGTGCCAAAAATCACGCCGTAGTTCTTCCAGATGCCAACAAAGAAGCAACGATTGATCAGCTCTGTGGAGCTGCTTTTGGAGCTGCTGGTCAGAGGTGCATGGCTATAAGTGTGGCTGTCTTGGTGGGAGAAGCACAAAAATGGATTCCAGATATTGTTGCAAGGGCACAGAAATTGAAGGTCAACGCTGGACATGAACCTGGAACAGATGTTGGTCCCGTCATTTCACCAGCAGCTAAACAAAGAATTCTCAAATTGGTTGAAAGTGGAATCAGCCAGGTATATTTTTAAATGTTTATTCATTGTATGCAAATAAATATCTTGTCTAATCGTAGGGTGCCAAATGTCCATTGGACGGCCGCAATGTTGTAGTAGATAAGTATCCAAATGGAAATTTCGTTGGTCCCACCATTCTTACAGATGTTAAGCCTACTCATGAATGTTACAAAGAAGAAATCTTCGGCCCCGTTCTTTGTGTTCTCTCAGCTGACACTTTAGAACAAGCCATAGAAATAATTAACTCCAACCCATATGGAAACGGTACAGCCATCTTTACCACTAATGGAGGTCACGCGAGACAATTTGTTAATGAAATCGATGTTGGACAAGTCGGTATTAACGTTCCAATTCCAGTTCCTCTTCCAATGTTCAGTTTTACGGGATCTAGGGGCAGTTTCTGGGGAGATCAGCACTTTTATGGAAAGCAGGGTCTGAACTTTTACACAGAGACTAAGACAATAACTTCGTTATGGAGGAAAGGACAAGCTGTCTCGAAGAGCTCTGTTTCGATGCCAGTTCATCATTAAATCGTATCACCTACTTAAACCCCCTTTTCAAACGTTGAGAAGTATTAAAAGATTGCCTTGATCGACAATTTAATTTTCTATTGCATTTTTTAATGAATACGTTATGTAAATATTAAGTTTTACTTAAACTTGCTTATTAGTTCCAAAATTTGGAACTTTAATTTTTTATGGTGATTGTACAGAGCGGTTAACAAACACTCGACTGATGACCTTTGTGGAATTTTAATTATATGTGGATACATTCAGAACGAATAAAAGAATCGCAATATTTTTCCAAATTCTTCAGCGATTCGTTTACTTTTTGGACATACAGGGCGAATAAATAATTTTTAACAATCATTCTTCGGATTGGTAAAATAATAATTTTCTTACGTTTTGTTAGACATTGGTTTGTTAACTACTAGGGAAGGTGATGTAAAGTGTCTTAAAATTCGTGGGCTTCCATTTTTACTACTTTTCAAATTTTTAAATTACAGTTTTCGGGATACTCAATGTCGATGTTGTATTACAAAACTATTTTTAGAACGATTATTTCTTTAAATCACGTAAACCACTTATTGTAAACACCGCCCTGCATTTAAATTTGTAACAGTGTAATAAAGCGATTACAAACTTAATACAGTGTGTAAATGTATATTTCGTTATTGTATTCTTCGATTCGGAGGAGGTTTAGAAGCGCTGGAATTAAAATGTTTGGAATAGTAGATATTGTAGCTAAAGAGAAAACGACAAGATTCTATAGAGAACGTTTCTGTCCCTAAAGAAATTTCCAAGAGTTCAAGATGTTGCTATAAAATTCGCTTCACTGTTTAAATAAGTAGCAGTCTTATCGTCAATTTAAAAAACATATAAGTTCGTCTATATGAATTACACAATGTTATAATAATCTCTGTTGTCTAAGTAGATACCTAACTATTTTGCAAAAGCATTGTTGCGAAAAGACATTAAAGTAAAAAATTTCCGTTATATGTATCAAGGATGTTGTAGAGGCATTGCTGGCATGCTCTTGTGAAGCTACTTAGGGACACCAAATATACTGATTATAATGCACCTTACTAATTTCCTTCTCTGAAGAATTGTGGCATCCATTAGTCACACAATTTACCGTTTTGATGACGCACAGTTGTACCACACAATTAGAAATTTAGTCTTAATATGAGCAAAAGTATTTATAATACCCAGTTGGTGACGTGGGCAACTAGTTGTATTGTGGTTTGGCGAAAGTTGTATAGCCGGTAGTGTACAGTATTCGCAAAATAGGGGACAATATTTGGCGAATATACTATACACATCAGAACAAGAAAAATAATACCAATATAGCCGTGTCTGGAAACGAACCGTTCCAGATTTAAACGCACTTTTTTTGGAAAAATTCTTTAAGTAATTAATATTACATTAAATATTCAAAATGCTCACCTTGAACTTGTATAAAACATGCAAGACGTTTTATCATCGATTATCGACCACGTTCGACAATTCCCTGAAGATCGCGTATTACGTTGCAACCGTTTACGATTCATTGAGGCGGAGCATCTATGTCATTAACGGGGGTTGAATAAACTAAGCTCTTTAACTGACCTTAAATATAAAAATCTAGTGGATTCACCAAACCTATCGTTAAGGAACTGTTTTGCTACAGGACTAGTATGTGAAGGCGCTCCAGTCGTGCATGAACTACATGCGTTGCTGTGGCTAGTGGAATACTTTGTTGTATTTTTTCTAATAAAGTTGGTAGACCTTGCCCAAAAATTGTTCTAGGAGACAGCAGTAGAGTAATGGCTGCGGCACTTGGCTTTGGAGTTATTCTATCAAAGTCTCTCCTGAGCATTTACTCACGGTGTTTGTGGTGTCTTAGTTACAGTTGGGGTTTTTCAAGGGTGAGGCATGTTAGACCCGTGTATAGCTAAATGTGCTGAACCGGGATAAGCTGGGTAGGTTGGGAATTCCTTAAAAAATATTATTAAATTAAAAAATGGTTCGTAAAGATTGCTCGTTAACCTGTTCGGCAAAAACTGAGGGTCCTATCAGCTCATCACCAATAATACCAACACATAGTTGTCACTGAACTGCTGTTGGTGTCTACTTTGTATAAAACCGTGGGGATTTTCTTCCGCCCATAGACAGTTGTTACGAAAGTGGATTGCTGATGCCGTTTCTGATAAAACCAGTTTCATCAGTAAATAGCACCGAATTAATGAAATTAGGAGCCCTAGCATTTTCTGTGTAAACCAATGGTAAACACCAAGTCTTGGCGCATAATCATACGGAGGCGAACCTTGCCCGCATACAAGATGCTAAGGATGCAGCATATCTAGAGCATTACTCCTATTGTGTTTACAGAAGAACCCTCGGCGTCACGATTCAAAATTTCTTCCTTAGTATGATGTTAAAGTTGTTCTAGACCCACCGCTATTCACAGTCTCCACCACGAATGTTCCCCTCTCTCTCTGCTTGTTGGCCTTCGATTGCATATGTTTATTATTCAAAAACCAACAAGAAGCAGTACAAAATTAATATACATAAGTTTTAAACTGTAAATTTTGACAGTAACTAAAGAAAAGTGAGTATTAACAATTCGAGTAACAATTAAATAAAATGCCTCGGAATAGTTGTACGAACTGGCGTCAAAAAAATGTTTTACAAACAGTAGAACATTTAAATTCTTAACGGTTCATTTCCGGACATGAGAATATTGGTATTTTTTTCTTGCCCTGGTAAGTATAGTACAATCCTCAAATAGTGTCCCTTATTTTTCGAACAACCTGTGTGAAACAAATAATGTCAAACGAAAGTCACTCGTAGGAATAACTTTGAACTTTGTAAAAGGATATTTACAAGTAAGGAGCAAGACACAAAAATCTAAATTTGTTAAAGATGACGTGGGTAATTGTTTTGAAACTGAAATTCTATTTTGCGTTTGTTAAATATCCGAAACGAAACAAAAAAAGCAAACTCCGAGTAACAATTTAAAGTGGATTAAGCAATGTACAACAGTAAATTGTTTCAAAAACAATGCAGGTCTCTTACAGTTCAGTTATAGTTGAGGTAGTATTTAAGACAATTCAGATTTTAAGGTAAGTGAATCTGAAACTGAGAGAAATATAAGAAATATAAAATGATACGAAATAATAAAAACAGTGGTCTTTCTGGATTTTCAAAGCAAAATATCCTTGTTAAAGAAACTTATAAAAGAGTAATATTCATGCATAGACTAATTAACACCTGGTTTTAGTATCAAAGTACTAAAATTAAGGTTTGATTTACCTTTGTATTTAAGGTAATAGTAGCACCAGCCCACCAAAATGTTTCAGCTTACTAAATCATTAATAGTATTTCACGTACATCGTATACAATGTCCTGTGTTGTACAAACGACGTTTATGTAATACTTTCAAATATACCGTTTCCAATAAAATACTATAATAACAAATAAATCAGAGTTTAAAGAATTTCTACTAGGTCTTCTTTTTCGTTAAGGGCGTCGGTGGAGTAGTGCGGGAACGCCTTGCCACTCGAGGTCACAGCGAAATGTGACCGATCGGCTGGGGCGTTCGAATCCCAGCTGGGGCGACCTCATTTTACTTAGTTAAGTTTAGGGTGCATGCTGCATGAATGTTTAGTGTGTAAGGGACGCCCGCACCCCCCTGAAATAATGCGAAAGCAGTTCCGGGGGGCAAACGGCAGTATGAATGAATGAGAAAAAAAGGTCTTTTTTCGATACACTATTTAAACATAAGCACATTTTGAAAAAGCGGCAGTATCGCTCTCGATCGCACTTCACAATATTGAGGATAGTGACAAACATGGCCAACTTTTATCTGCTCACGGCGGTATGGAATAGCTGTTCTTCTGTAATATCAGTCCAATTACGTATGCTGCTTAGCCATGATGTACATCTTCTGGTTCTTTTAACTTCTTGTTACTAACTGTGTTTCATTTTTTCCTAATCGTTGTAGCAGGATAGTCTCATCCTTCTTCTACAATCTATAACACCCGATCTCGAAGGCTGCAATTCTTGTGAGCAGTTTGTTTCTTTTAGTCCAGGCTTTGCAACCATACGTGATCACAGACCAAACATAGCAGTGCAAAACTGTGTATCTTATTGTTAAGCCTATGTTTCAGTTGTATTTATATTCTTTCTGTAACAGGATCATCTTTGTTGTCTAATCGGCTATCCAAATACTATTTTTGTACCTGCTGAATCATTTCTCCATTAACTATTAGTGGACATGTTAAGTCTGTTTATTATCATTGATTTTGTTTTCTTAATTTTTAAAACCGTTCGTTGCTTTCTCGTTGTAATCTATTCATCGGTTTTTGGTAGAACTACTGTGCCGTCTGCGTATTTGATGTTGTTTAAAATGATGCCGTTGATATTGATACCTTCAGACGATCCATGTATGCTGCAACGTGCCCTGAGTAGGTAAATACTAAATAAGAGCGGCGATACGAAGCAGCATTGCCCGACTCCTCTTCAATGATAATATATCCTCTGTTTCGTTCTCCATTAACACTGGCGCTCTCTAGTTCCAGTAGATGTTGTTCATGATTATTACATCTCTGTTTTTTTAGATCTATATTTTGTGACGTTTATATCATTTTCGTATGTTGCATCTTATCGATAGCTTTTACGTAATATATATAACATACGTATAAGTCTTATGCATATCATAACACCTTTCGGAAAGTATTGAAACACAGAGAAGGGCCTCCTTGATACTTAGTTCTCTACGGAAGCCAGAATGAGAGTTGCTCAAATTCTTCTTCGCAATATGAATATGTCTGTGAATTACTTTTAATAATATTTATAGCACTATGATACATATATTTACAGGCGTTGTTTTTTTGAACTAAGAGCTATTGTTTCGTAAACGATCCTTCATACAGTATAACTTCGCTAATTCAAACATGCGCTATCTTGGACACTCTAGTACTTCGAACACTAATAAAATTCGAACAGTTTTGTGCTCTTTAATTCTATATTCGGAACACATTTGAGAGTTGTTTAAAAATGATTTATAAAGCACGTAAAAAGGGATTCGTTTGATAGATAACACTCCTTCTCATTCATCCAAGGATGGATTAATTTTATTTCAAACTTTAAAGTTGTGGTTTCACCACTTAACTGTACAGCAATAACAGAAGCAATAGTTTAGACTGGAATGGGCAAGACGTAGGCTTCAACAAGCGGCACCGTGGGATGATATACGGTTTTCGGACGAGTCCAGATATTGTCTCAGCAATGATAGCCGGCGTCAAATAGTATATCGTATAACCGGACATCGTACCTTACCTCAGTATACCCAACCAGTCGTTGCCTTTGGTGGTGGCGGTCGTATGGTATGGGTTGGAATTTCTTTAGGTTGGCGTACTGACCTCCATATTTTTAATGGTACACTCATGAGCCAACGTTATGCCCATTATTGACCGTGTTCTGAACCGTCGCAACGCTGTTGGACGGGAAGATTTTAATATTCTTAACGACAACGCAAAGGCCGCATCGTGCTCGGGTTGTTTTAGAGATGCTTCGAGATGAGGAAATAAACTATCTTGCCATTCCTCCGCTATCTCCAGACTTCAACCCCATCGAGCATATATGAGACCTTTTGCAGAGACAGCTGGATCATCATAAAACAAGGCCTACTACTTTGCAATAGCTGAGGGATGTATTGTCGGTACTGTGGCATCAAATTCCACAGGAACATATTGATAATTGCATTAAAAGTATGCCAGCAGAGATGCAGAGCAGTTACTACCGCCAGAGGAGGCGCCACGCGGTATTAGAATTTAATAAATTTTAGTTAAGTGAAAGGAGACAATAACCTACCTTTGTTGTAATTTTCATGTTCGTTACTAAAAATTTGTTTTGATAGTTTTGATAGTTTTTTTACTATAAATGCAATTGGTGTTACCTTTAAGTGTCTTACACATCCCTATTTATTTTTGAGTAGTGTAGTATTTTTATGAATTCCGGAGAAAAATCATCGGGTCCCATTGTCTTTCCAGTTTCTGTATTTTAAATGGTAATTTAAACTTCTGATTTGAGTATAATATAGCTCAGTTCATTTGAGGATGTCAAATGTATCTCTTGTCTATCATGTGTAAATAATTGTCTGATACAGATCATTTCTTTTTACCATCTTTGCCTATTTTGGTTGTGTAGTAAAGGTAGCTGATAAATTCTCTTCGTCAAACCTACCTCTTCGATTCGTTTATGAAAGTTAACTTCGTCATGTACTTTATTCAGGTATTCAATTTCTTCGCAATTCTTTACCAACCTCTGTGTCTTCGCTTCCTTTATTTATTGTTAATTATAGTATAAATATTATCATATTGGTCTTTGTTCTTATAGTTTGTTCTGCCTTCTATTAATTGCAATTTTTCATCTGCCATACAAGTTTCTTTTTACAGTAGGTTTGTTGATTACAATATTTACTCCTTTATCGCTTATTGCATTTCTAATTTATTTAAAAGCTTAATCAAATCAAATTATAACTATAGTTATGATTTGACTTGACTAAGCATTCTCAAAGATGAATGTTATTAAGTTAAACATATTGACGAATGACTTGGAATGCAAATTTAACGGTACTCTTTGAACGTCCCAATTTTACTTATTTCATGGTGGACTTAATTTTTATATAGTGCTTCACTGCTAATGGAATCGAATGCCCTTGTTAGGTCTATGTAATAAACATTTTAGTTTCATGTTCTATGGTTTTCTCTTGTAGCTGCTGTAAAGAGAAGATCAAGTTAACAGTTCTCCGATTAGATCCCATTCTGGGATTCAGGCATCACATTTTCTATCATTGGTAGCAGTCTATTGGCTGTAACGTTTACCAATATCTTTGCTCCGATAGTAAGCAGAGATATACTTTTGTAATTAAGTATGTAATTAGATGCACATCCTTTATTTTTAAAAATTGTCAATACGATAGAATCATGGAATTCTTGCCACACTACCTTCTTCCCCAATAAGGCAAACATTTTCTTTACCTGCATGACTATTTCGCTTAAATGGTATTTTAATGTTTCAGTTGGTACTCTATCACAGCCTGGAAATAAGTGGTTCTTCATATGAGGAATTGCAATTGAATTTTGAAAAACAAAATGTACAATAATATTTGCTATTTGGCTAGAAAAATTAGTTCAGTATTATATTGATATGTGATGAGAAAGCTAGTAGTGGTGCATCGAGGAATGCTCTAGTTTCAAGAGATAATAGCACGTTATTCCAAATAATTAAAGTTCGTTATTTCTATTTGTTCTGGTTCTCAACTATACTATATTCTCAGTAGCTCTTTATGTCTATAATTATCAATTCTGTTTTTCCATTAACTTTAAATTGAAATTTGTCTCAGACAATACAAAATCATGGCGAGAACACATCGTAAAAAGAATTGCCAGAAATCATTTAAGATGACTTCGTTGAATATGTTACAGCTAAATATTTCAATTTTCTGAAATAGTTATTAAAGATTCAAGGACTGTAAGTGCAGTTTACTGGTCAGGGACAATAAGTTAGGAGACCGAAACGCAGTCGAGGCTTCCAATATTATCTCAAACCAGCAAAAAATACACCTACCGCCCCATTACTTATTTTATTTTTTTAGAGTCGGAATAATATCATAAAAATGAAAAAATTAAATAGCATTGTCTATTAACAACAACTGAATTTTTTAAAAATATTGTATTATTTAATTTAGAGTTTTATCTAATGCTGTTTTTATGGAATCTAAAGAGTAATGTGTTGTGAAGCGTGTGGTTACCTCTCTTTTTTTACTGGCCGCCCATGGGCGGTCAACACAAGTTAGGGCTTTGGAAACAAACTCAGTAAATTATTAATATACTGGAATCGCCCAGTGGGAATCGTAGTATCCGTCCGCCATTGTAATCTCGTTTCACAACGAATTAATTGCACACTTTACGTTTAGCTACAGTAGAAGTAGGATATATAAATAGTAAAATAATATGGTAAATTGGTATAAAATTTTCCTGTTCTGCTATTTACCGCCCGGTCTAATTTCACCGGCTAAATTTAATTATATCGACAACGCACGTCGTGCTTAATACTCACACTTATCTCCGAAAGTAAAACATTTAAATAAAAACAAAAAGGTGAACTATTTTGCACACTAATAATTTTAAAAGCTTAATTACATGGTCCTTGAATCAAAAGTTGTCATAGGGAAAGTTAAAAGTCAGCACGACTCACTCTCATTTTATGAATTAGGACCTCTTTAATGCGTTATTTTCCGGTGTGATTGAGTTTAGTTTAGCGTTTACGTTTCGTATCATACAGTGAGCCATTAAATAATCGCTAGACTATATTTTAATATTGTAACAGCTTGAATATATAACGGGTTACTGATGTATTGGAAGTTAAATATTACATCTGAAGAAACTTTCATTATCTGCATTTTAGATTATCAGGTTTATGACAAAAGAGATTTTGCTGGAATAAGATATAATTTCAGCATTTAAAAGAGTTAATTTTTTCAAAACAGTTGGTTACATTATCTACTGCCCAGGGCTGGCCTGAGCGTTATTAGCACACCTATGCAGATCTTAGCTTAGGCGCCCTAAATATCAAAATAATGTAAAAAAAGAAAATAGCACAAACAATTTATAACTTTTAAAATTCTATTTAAAAATCGGACGTTGAAGTCCGATCAGTACAACAGGAACTCCTACGGAAACGGGACGTAGTAATTCTAGTAAGATCCCAGGTTTATTTAATTTACGTTTAAAATAATTTTTTTCATTATTTATTAAGTTCGAAACCTAAGTACTGCGTATGTATAACATAACTCAAATTAAATTAAATATGTCTCATTAAACGGTATTTGTAGTGCGGAATAATCTGCACTGGTCTGTATTTGGATGGATGAATTAATATAGTCGCATATGTAACTGGCCGTGCTTCGGAAACCACATAAAGCTGTCGGTCTCGGTTTGACAATCATAAACCATGTATTATTCTTCTATGTTCAACGGATCAGGCTAGCTTCCTGCTGGGAATATGTGCAAAGGGAGCTCAAAGAAGCTACCCCATTGTAGGTAATTAACAGACCATTGAGGTGTGTTTGTATGACAACCGAAACCGACGGATATACGTGCCCTCGGAAGTACTGTCTGTTACATATGCCAGGGGTGGCCAACAAGTCGATCGCGATCGACCGGTCGATCGCGAAGTCAATTTTGGTCGATCGCGAAGCCAACCTGGCAAGAGTCGTCGGGTTACGAGTGAAACAAATTAAATCAAGATTTTCAAGTTTTTACGTTATTTGTGTTTTCTGTTCTAAATTTTTTTTTCAGCTCTAGATAGGTGAAGTCCACTACGTCGTATCATTATTGAATTATTTGAACGACTTGATATTTCTTCACAAAATTTTTGTGTGCTTTAATGAGAGGTAAATATTACTTTGTAGCCCATATCTAAACTTTATAACTTTCAAAATGACGGCTAGGCGCTATCATGAACTATTTTTTTAAATGGCAATTATGGTCTAATAACACCTCATTTGAAAGGTATTTTAATTCTGCGTCTGATCCTCGAGTTTCATAAAAAATATTCATCCAGAAAAAAATGACAGATGATTGAAAATAACAAGTTTATGGAAAAAAGAAGGCACCCAGAAAATTTTGCGATTAGGGGTCCGGATATGTTGTTAGCCTCGTCAAAGACAACAACTTTCCCTTATGCCACTTTTCCGTAGCTCGTACCGTTCGGCCGCCAGGGGCGTCCAATGTCGAAATACGAATTGACGTGCAGCACGTGTCCACGTCATCGCAGCGGGTCGGTCGCGATCCGAATCTGTTCGTATAAGTACGGCGCATCGACGGCCGGTTCTAGCATCCCCGAAGAGGGCGCGCGGGAGGCCGGCTAAATTTCTATGCCGATTTTTACGTCATTTTTCGACGTTTCGGCGCCCCGATAATTCTTTGGTTAGAGACATGCAAACAATCTTCCCATTAATGTTCGGGTAATAAAATAAGTTCTAAATCTGTATTTACCTGTAGCTAATTGGAATTAATAAATATTGTTAATAATTACTCATGTTGTTTTAATTCCCCTGGACATGAGTTTTTTGGCCCGTTAAATATATATACCTAAACATAGTATGTATTTCACACCTCCCCCCACTTAGACTACGCCTATGACAACAAGTCGATCGCGACACATTTTAAGGTAAAAAGTAGATCTTATGTACACAAAAGTTGGCCACCCCTGACATATGCCACTATATTACTCCACTCATCTGAGTATTGACCAGCATACACTGTTCTCCACTGCGAATACCGTTTGACTGGCGTCCGTGGTGCTCCGCTATGCAACCGCATATAAAAATAAACTTAAAGTTTTCGATCGGTTTGTTTTCATTTACCGTTATCTTCCATTTCTTCGACCGTTTTTGTAAGATGTTTAAATGCTATTGTAAGTTGCTTGATCCTTCAATGGCGTCTTTACTTTTTGATTGTAAGTATTGCCATATCATCCGCGATGGTTGACGGTATTTTATTCTCTGTAGTGAGTATGTGTGTTAAGCACGTAAACATGTTACCTTGAGGAACTCCAGTAAGGATTTCGTGTTACATACTAGGATGTTGGATACTTGTATTTAGTTTGATAGTATCTATCGTATATACATACATATGATTTTAGGAGTAGCTAGTATGAACTTGGAAGATTGACTCAAGTCGCATTTACTAATTGTTTTAAAAACAACCTCGCTCTCACAAAAACTGAAGTGAAATATTTAGGATTCCATTTAGACCAAAGGTTAACACGGAAAGCTCACATACAATCTAAGAAAAACAATCTGAAACTGAGACAATTATACCAGCTTCTTGTAAGAAGATCACAACGTTCTATAAAAAAATAAATACTTTCCAAAACAGTACTTAAACCAATAGACGTACGGTGTCCAGTTACGAGGCTGTGTAAAACCTTCGAATTCAAAAATCCTGCAAAGCTTCGAGTCTAAAATCTTAAGAATTTTTGCCGACGCTCCCTGGTTCGTAACCAATTAAACCCTTCATACCAACCTACGTATTCCATAGATAACTGACGTAATACATAAATCAGCCCAAAAGCTTTAACTGGATAACTTATTGACAAACCACACGAAGTCAGGAGATTGAAAAAAATGGTCAAAGGATTTATACCAATTAGACGAAAACGACTGGAGTGATGTCAAACAAGAAGCGGAAGCACCGCTAGTGGATGGTCTCTTTTTTGAAATTTACTTCAGACAACCAAATTTGGTCGGTAGATTGTCAATATGGAGTTGCAATAACACTAAAAAGAAATTTAGAATTGTTTCCCAAAGAATTTGCTATATTTTGATTATGATGTACTGATACGGTATCCCCAAACAGAAGCACTCTTGTACGGTACACAATTCCTACGAGTCGCCGCCTTGCTACTATCTAGAGAAAACAAAGCGATTCTAACATTAAATTGCGTTATAAACGTCAAACTAGCCTTTTGAAGAGTCTGTTGAAAAAGCGCACCTTTGTTAACAAATACAACTGGAGAAGAAGTTCTTAACGTCATCGATGGTTATATGTACAAACACGATCTCAACAAGCGTTGGGGTTGCAGCGATGATGTTGATGAGGTTGTGTCAAGGATAAAAAATGTAGCACCAAATTGTACCAGTAGTATATGCGTCTTGCATCGGCAGACCCTTGTAGCGAAGATAATTCCATCAGACTTAAAGAAAGTTCATGATGAGGCTGTAAAAACTCTCAATTATTTGAAGTCTTGTCCATTGCAGACAAAACTATAAAAGAAAGTAACGGCCGACATGGGAAGCCATCACTAATCGCTCCTTTTTCACACAGAAGTGAGGCGACTTTCAAGAGGTAAGGTCTTGGCCAGGTCTTTTGTCATTTGTCTCTAATGGGGAAGAAGCTTTCTGAATCCGCAAAACAAGTCCGACTGTTGCCCAACGAAACTTGGTTCATCAGATGCGTATACCTAGCCGACATCTTCGGAAAATTCAACGAAGACAGTTCATCTTTGCATGCGAAAACTACCACCACTTTGATAGATAGTGACAAAGTATTATCTTTGAAAGCCAAACCTCAGTTTTGGATGGCATGTATCAAACACAACAACTTCGAATACTGTTACCGTCTCCTGATTCAGTTCCTCATCCAAAACACAGGGTGTTTCAGTTTTAGTCTCGAATATTAGGAAAATGGAGCAAATCAAACAAAATTTTGTACGCGTATAATGCCATGCATTCGTTAGTTCGACGTCGCCACATGTGTTGAGAACGGTGGATTTCACCTTGAGCATCTAATTTAAGCTTCTTATTTCTTTTCTATTATTTTACAATAAATATTTTTTTAAAACGATTTATCTTATTTTGATTGCTTTGAAATTAGGACCCTAATCTAATATCTGCAAAAGCGCGTCTTATTCCAAATTGAATGAGGATTTGGAAAAAAGAGAAAACAAATTAAAACCCCCCAGTGGCGTACTTCCTTTTCTTGAAATAAAACCTCATTGCACGCTACTGGTATGACGCATTTGGAGGAACATAACTTCAGAAAATAACCCCACACAAGGAAGGAACGCGTACAAAATTTTGTTCGATTTGCTCCATTTTCCTAGACGATATAATGAAAAAATGATTTGTTTTCTCAACGTTGATACCCTGTGGCTTTCTTACGAAACAAGTGAGAAGCATATATGTCACATTTTTCCGAATCAGAATGACCAGCAGCGTATTTTCTCAAAGTGTTCAAGATTAAAAGTAAAACACCCTGTATATTAGAAATCGATTCTGATGTGCCGAAGAACATCTATGAGTACTAAACGGAATTCAACAAATTCCAGTCTGAAACTTTAGAGACATTGTATGGCCGCAAAACCTTTTTATTAGCGGAAAAAAACCTAAAATGTTGTTCGCGCCTGCATTTGAAGAACTTATTGAAATACAGTGCCCATGCTTCTTGAAAACGAAATTTGATTCCCTAGCGCCCAATTACTTTTGGATGGTACTGATGGATGAATCCCCAAAAGTAGCTGACAATGCCGTCCGATTTCTGCTTCTATTTGTATCCATGTGGTGCGCATTCAGCTGGCAGACATTGAGCCCCACTTCAAACTTACCATGAGGAGAAACATGAAGAAATAAATTGTTTACACGAAATGATATTTCTTTCTTTGCTCTGTAGTTAGATCTTCATCCTACGCTTTATAAATATCTCGGGCAAGGCTGAGAATTTACAACAAGCTTCTCTGAGAACGATGTTTAAAAATGTAGCGCACATTAGATGTTCCGCGAAAGCATGGGAGACGTTCAAGGGTTCTTCGGCCGAAAGAATTTGGGAACCTCTGGTCTAGTGCTTAGCGTACCTGGCCATAGATCCACGGATGCTTGTTAGATGCTGGCTGAGAGTGAAATTTTTTTGGCGGGAAAAAATCTGAAAGCAGGTCGGATAAAAAGTAAAGATGAAGGTGCCGCGCCTCTGCAATCTGTGACGCGTTACAAATCACTACTGGAGTTGGAAGTATCCCAAATAGGTAAACTACATAGTCAGGACGTACAATAAGGTTACAGTTTCAGTGCAGAGATACGTTGGGAAAACCGCGTCCTAGATCTTGCTCAATCAAAAACAAACGAACAGTATGATCACCAAACCCTAGCGGTTGGCTGTAAAAAACGAAATGTGTTAAGTCATACTTTTTATAACATTTACTAGTTATTTAATAGCTACCAAAGTGTATTTCAGTTAGTACAATTGTTTTTAGTTAAGACCACAAAATAAAAGTCAACTATTTTCTAACCTAACTTTTGAAGTCCTTGTACTGTCAGAAAAACCTTACTGTCGTCGGCTAACAAGTTTTAGTTGTGGAAACGTATGATATATATTATGTGCATTTTTTAAATGTATCTGCTTGTTGTTTTACGCGCTTTTTAATTTAGATGGATAACTGTTAATTTTTTAGGTATGGAACAAAATCTACAATGTAGCGTTAGCGAACTCTCTTAAGTCAATCTGTGCAGCTACATAAAACATTTTGAAGAACTTGTGTGTAGGTTTGTCAAGAAATTCAAATACGAGGCTCAAAAAACTTGAAGAAACGTATGGGAAGATCGCAATCCCTGCTAATTTATGCATTTCTTCTTCGAGTGCTTTATCTTTTGCGAGACGTAGCGATCTTCTCTCTATGCCTGTGTTGCATGTTTAAAGTGCCACAGACATAGAGGACCTACAGCTTAACGTGGGCTCCGAACCACGGAAAGTGTAAACACCTTTACTCCAATGAAAATTTACTAGACATAATTTCCCGCTGGTTTGCCATTGCCTTGCGAGGGAAAACGACCGTTCAAAACCCGATCTTCCGGTACTGGGAATTGAACTCAAAACCTTCCGCACAGAAGTCTAACGCGCTAACCTCTAGCCCACGGCCGCCTGAATTTATGCATTTAGACGTGAATATTGAACTATTCTAGAATACAAATAATTGTAGCAACTAAATTATACTTCGATAACTGTTAAATAAGTGCAGTAAATTGTATAAACTGTATGACTTACATAGTAATACAGCTATCCATCGCCAACGTTCATGGAAACATTTTCAGGTCGTGCGGTACGTCAGTTAATCGAATAACGTAAGTAAAATGTCTCAAATAAGTAATTACTATTTTTAGTACGTTTCTTGCTTTTTCTAGTAGAAGAAGAAACACATTAAAAAATTGAACCCTTGTCGATACTTACTAACAGATGTATTAGATATTTGTGCCTGTTTCAGGACACGTATGAGGAAGGAGTAACAGCATTCAATTAATATTCGTGTTATCTCCGTAGAGCTACGACGTACGCACAAACATACAAGAAACACATAATAAAATATAATACACCTTATTATTATAAAATAAATACAGTTGAACCTCGATAAGTCAAAGTTGATGGAAAATCAAAAATAATTTGAGTTCTCACAAATAGCTCAAAAATTACGTATACAGGGTGTTTCAGAAATAGGTACAAATATTTAAACCAGTAATAGATTGACTCAAGTAGAATTCAATGGCACTATTCACTTTTCAAAAATCATTAAGTTTTAAGACATTTATTTTTTCGAATTGAAAAATAAAATAAAATTTTGTTTGAGAAGTGCTGATGATACACAGAAAATGCATTTAAGCTGTAGAAGGTTATTACCTAATTGTAAAGTAAATCCAAAGTGGCCAACACGTAAAAACATGTCTGGCTTGTGATAAACTAGGAATTACTGACCTACCTAATAGTATTGGTTTGTGGCAGGTGAAATTGTTTGCACTTCTATCTTACTCTCCTTTGCATAACATGTCTTTGAACTCAAATTTTTGTTATTATCCTGCGGTACTCAAACAATTTTGGGTCAAATTTTCAGGTATTATTTTATCATATCTTAAGGGTCCCATTGCCAAAGAAATGTTTTTTCTAGTTTGTATATATTGTAATCTACCATCGGATTTAATATTAGTACCTATTTCTGAAACACCCTGTATATTTAATCTTTATTATATCGCAAGAACAAAAAACACGCGGTGTACGATGTCTACAATGAGTGCTATACTATACTACTGAAGTTCAATTGATATGCCGCCGCTAAAAGTGTTTTGATTGAAAAACTGCCATAAATCACCATAGCGTTGGTGAAAAACCCGCAGTTATTTCTAAGAAATTTAACTACGAGTTACAGAAATATTTACTAATAGTAAATCTAGTCCAGGGAACTATAAGAAGCTTTGATTTATTAACAAAATCGACTTGTTGAAATTCGAGTTATCAATATAAAAGTGTAAAGACTGGAATAGGCATTTTGACAGGAAATAGGTTCTAAGGCAAAATAGTGATGACTTTCTCCTATCAATAGTTGCTGGTGACGAAACTTGGTGCCATTACTACGAGCCATCCAGTAAGTTATCGTCGATGTAGTGGAAACATTCAAGTTCACCACCATCGAAAAAGTTTAAAGCGCAACCGTCTGCTGGCGAAGTGGCGTTAACATTTGTTTTTCACCATGAACGACCTTTGTTTATAGAGTTTAAGGAACCTGGAGTAAATGCCAATTCAAATCTGTACATTGTTATGGGCATACCAGGAGTAGATGTGTAAAATGTGCCGAATTACACGACTACCGCACCTGTACTAAAAACCGTAAGGACGCTATAGCACCAAAATGCCTATTATGTCAAGGTAACCACCCTGCAAACTGCAACGGCTGCAGAATCTATCTAGACATTAACAGCAGAAGATCCCAAAATCCTAATTTTTGCCTTGCTATTCGCCAACACCAACAGCAGAAAAAACAACAGCCACAACAACAACAACTATTATACCCTAAATTTAATCAAAATTCTTATAGTTATGTTCCAAAAGTGTTTTCACAAAAATTTTAGATCACAGTGTTTTGTAGTTGTTTTCATTTAATAAATAGTTGAAAATACTGTTACTTCAATGTCCAAATGCTATTAAATAGTGTTTACGTAAAGTGTCCCACCTACCAAGGTAAGCAAGGTTCGACTGGGCGTAAAACAGTTTATGTAAGATTTAAAAAAAAATTAACCAATTTAGTTTAAAATCTTTTATAAATTCACATTCATTATTATTTTATGTAATTTGCACCTTGCATAATCATCATAAAAAATCAGAGGCACAGCTTCCGTTGTGAGTGATCAATTTATCGATTTTAAAAGAACAAGGCAATTATATTGGATGCATGTAACGGTTAATAAACGAGCTCGTAGATGCGGATATAATAGAAAAAAATAAACTTAACATCACTGCTGCTGGTTATAGACTCGCTCTATAAATAGTTTAATAGCAAATATTCGTTTTCGTATGTGTGTCAGATTGATCAGGTGCGAAATAAGCAATAATTCTTATTATTAAAGGCCCACACGTTTGCAATTTCGTTGTTGCAAGTGTTATCTTCCGGTATGGTCTACTTATTTTCCTCCAGATCACACACCGTGAAAAACCTCTGCTTTAGTAAGTTATTCCCTGTGCTTGTTTACGGTTACGGGTTTGTCTTTGTCTAATGGACATAATTACGCCGGTGAAGAAAACGATGCCAATGTTTACAACGAAACTGAGCGTTTTGTACTTTAGTGAATTCGAATCTAGGTTAAACACTTGACGAAATACGTTTTGAAATTACCTACATGAAATAATAGTGATTCTTCAAAGTTTTATCAAATAATAACATACACGATTACTAATCTTTTGTATAACTTCTGTTTGTGAAAAGATCGTCTTAAAACGGCAAGATCTTCAATGGTAGTTTTTATGTCTATTTATTGCATATAATAATAATAATGAAATTTACTATTGGTACCTATCATTACAATTCTAATAAAAATTAACAATATCGTTGTTTAGTGCACACTTTGAATGACAAAGATGTATTAGAATTGCACGACTTTGTGTTACCAGAGAAAGCTTTTCTTCTGCAGTCTTTTACGTTGCTTTTTTCATGCTCGAGAGAGTACCGTCGCCCCACTAACAAGAAAGAGACGTTTGCCTTTAAGACGTTCTTTGCACGATTGGTGGGAGTTTAAAATAAAAGTATGTAACACATTTAAACTAATTATGGTGTAAACTTATATTTACGAGGTCTAGTGCATAAGTACCTCAGTTGGGGAAAAGATCTCAAAGTGTTAACCATGTACTTCAAGTTAGTTGCAGTTATTGTGTCAGTGTTGAACTTAGAAGAAGTGCTCGGGCATTATGATGACTTTGCGACTACTAATTCGTACGATTTAGAAGTGCCAGGATCTGATCCAATCAGGATTATTGAAGCTGAGCCGCTGTGGGACAGAAACCCTCAAGACGTGCTGCTTCCAACAACGGAGAGACCCTGGAGTGATTTCGAACACAGAGCTTTAAAACCCGTAATAAAAACAACAACAATACAAACCAAGACAAATATAAACAGTCCTCGCGACCAAACTGAAGAACACGATACTGAAGATGCCACCCTGGATTCTGCAGAAGAATTAACGATGTTCTTAAAGGGGTACGCGGAGCAGCTGAGACGGACAACTAAATCTCCATTTGAAGACAGCGTTGAATTCGGTAGTTCTGAAAAGTTTCATAAAGTAGAACTTATAACAAAACCATCTGACGAACCAACAAATCGGTTGGCAAGCTTGTTGTTAAATGATAAGGAACACAAGAAGAATAGCGTCGCCATTGAAGATAAAACAAAGACATGGAATTTGCTGAATCTTAGAAGACAAAAAAACCCTTCTGATGATAAGAACGGGTGGGTTTCTTTAGAAGTAGTACCGTGGTCAGTGTCCAAGGTGGCCAAGTGGCATAGCAATAAGATCAGACCCAATAATGAAGAAAAACCTTTGGATGATAAGTATTCAGAATATAATGCTAACCCTATTAGTTCTAAGCCGATTTGGAATCAACCCAACAAACCTTACGTGAATTACCGTCCTGGTAGCTCCAATTACTACACGAAACCATTGGAATTTGAATACGGCAGCTCTAACATTCAAAAGCCCAATTCGAGACCTGTATTTTCTCCTCCTTCCCCATCGTCTACAACTTTTGCTCAAAAAGTATACCTTCAACAAGATTACACAGACGAAATACCAAGACCGTCGTGGCTGACCCATTCCCATAATCAATATGAAACGCACCATGACCATCAAAACGATCCAAACTGTGATTACGGACATCAGGGAATTATTACTGACGGCCTCCCTCCCAATTTTCCAAAACCTCATCAACAGCACAATCGAAGAAAGGGTTCGGTCATGGATGACGACCATCCAGTTTCGCATCCTTTCAACGGAGACGGTGAGTGGGTTTTATTAACTACAACGAAAGGTTACAAGCCGCCAAATAATAATTCAAATGGCAGGCAGAGGTCGTTAGACATCGATTCTAATTCCGACCTTGACAAAGAATCCATTAGTACTCATAAATCTGTACGACTTACAGTTTTGCCACCGCTGAAGGATTCTAAAATAAACATGACTACTTCGCATGGAGGGTTGCTGCAAGTTGAATCCACTTTCCAAACTGTCGATGAAGCGCATAAGATGTCTCTTAAAAAACAGAACTTGAAGAGAAGACCCTTGAAGAGGAGGCCTCTGAGAAGACCTCTTAAACAGACATTGCTAGTTCCTACCGTGCCCACTTTAAATAACAGTGGGGATGTAAAACCTACGGTAAATACAATAAAGAAGGGTCCTAATGCCTCTACAGTTCTGGCTGCAGTGGGCGCAGGGATGATTCCTGCGACGATGGCTATGTTGGTACCAATGATGGGAAAAAGACGAAAACGAGATCTTATATTTTCAACAAGAAGTCCAAACGTTGTTGGACTTAAATTACAACTGCCACATTCTTTCTAATTTATTATTTATTTATTTTCTTGTTATATTACAGCCTTTTGTTACAATAATGCTAAGCAATTAATTACGGTTTTATTTATAAATAAATAATGTTAGTAGAATGATTTTGCATTTTATTTCCAATAACCTTCCCTTTTATGTTTTCTATACGTACACCTGAGAATACGGTTTAACATTTTGAAATTTTAGTTTTTTGTAAATATTAAATCTTCATTGCATTGAAGATTATTTGCAGTTTTCTTGTAATATAGTTTACACAGATAATATTGAATTTTCAAAATTAATTTAAGTGTATGTATAATTTAATCCAAATTATAAATAATTTATTAGATTTAACACGTTCTTCGAAATCAGCATCCCTACAAATAAATGTACTATCAGAGAAACAATTTGTAACATCACATCATACTATAAATAATTTACTTGATTTGTCCGCTTTATTTTAACCGTGACGCAAGTT
>JABXWE010004290.1:0-49809 GCA_014611495.1 Limonius californicus
AAAAACGTCACTTTCGTCTTTGAATTCAAACGCGCGATTGCGCGAAAACAGCGCTCCAAAGTCCAAATTCAAACGTTGACTGCAAATCGGGAACAATGTGCTCGGTGCCCTATTCGCCTGGTATATCGCGTATAGCGAAGATAACCGATATGCAACCGAATCATCCTCTACATAGGTACAAATCAGAGCGTTCCCCGGAAAATAGTTTTGAGCGTGTTAGCCGCGCCTGTGGTGCGGAAGGAAAATTTGATACCATCGTTAAAATAATGAAATTAAAATAATGCACTGAATTATATGCAAATTTCTTTCTGTGTTTATTTTGGTGGTTGGGTGGGCACGTGCCCTTGTGCCCTTTAGTATAAGCCGTCACTGGTATTACCATAAACAATCACAGACATTTAAGTCAGATCAACCACAGCCTACTACAGTTAATTTTTTCTAGATCACATAGTATATCAGCTAATACTATGCATTATGAGTAACAGTGGCTTATTTGTATATGAGAATATAAAATTTCTTAAAAATAATGGGACTAATTTTAGCATGTTTACTAGGATAAAAACATAATTTTTATTTTATCTCATGCTTGCCCCGAACATCTATTTTAAATTACTAATTAATTCTTGCAATAGTATAGGAAGGATAGAGAGTACTTTATTATTCTCATTTTGTGCTTTTCGAACATGGCTGAGATTCCTAGTTAGAGAGAAACAATCATTATCTGGTTTATTATACAAATGCATTATACGTACATACGCAGTCTAAAGCACAATACCTAAATTTTAAAAAGCTGATACAAATATACTTCTCGATACTTTAATAAAGATTTCGATAACTTAAAAAATCTTATTGTGATTTTTGTACTATCCATCACTGGGAAACATTTCAGTCAATTTATATAAAGAGAGCATTATTATATCGCATTTTTACAGCAGGAAATTGCAATTAATACCTGCATAAATACATTTATTTAAATGTAAATTAAAATGAGTATTCAAATAGAAGTTGGCATTTTTAGTTCCTAGCTTAGAGAGCCAATCTGAAGGAACATGTACAGAAAACAAACTTAAATAGTTTATCAGTCAATTCTACTGACTGCTAAATAATTTGGCAGATGTTAAAAGGGAAGATTTAACGTTTGTAGTGTCGCGAGTTGCTAACACCAAAAGCCAAAATTAGTGAAAATATAAGACCAACAAACTCCACCACGATAATAACAATGCCAACTATCAGTACAATAACCATGTTGTCGTGAACAACTTCTACTACTTTAGTCACGCAGCCTTTGTCATAGATAACATCGTATTTTATCCCAGCTCCCAAGTTTAATTTCTGTGTAGCAGCTTCACACTTCATTGATTCTATGCCAGCACGACAGCAACTTTTCGGTATATTGAAAAATTTTTCATCTAAGCTAGCACCAATGATGATATTCTTACTTTCATTCCAATCGGAGGGATACTCGGCACCACAGCATTCCAACTAAAATTAAATTAATTAAAATGTACAGATTACATAACATGTGGAGGGTTTAACCAAGATACTTATATTTTCTAACTTATTTTAGAATAAACGGAAATCATTTTAGCCATAGAAAAATAGCTATTCAGTGATTAGGCTAGATTTAACGTGGACGAAATTGTAAACATTATGTCACATGTTTCTTTTGAGATAGCAGTTAACAAATCAACTAGGATTTGAAATAAACAAAAACTTGAGTGGCTGAAAAAATATATAAACCTATGATTTTCAATCAAACACAGGGAGTATTTAGTTTATGTATAAAATAAAAATGTGAAAAAATATAGTATTTTGTATTGTTTCTACACTTAATTGATATGTTAGTTGCCATTTCAACCATACCAGGGTGTCTGTCTAGTGTGATTTTGCTTAATATTTTAGACTTTACATTAATTTTGTATATACAAGATGCTCGGTTAAAATAATTACTTTTTTATCTTAAATAGAACATACTGCATATTTTTACATTTCTTACCAAAGGATGATTAACATAATATGATAGTGGTGTCCATAATGTTGATCTCAAGCAACCTGTCATTCTTAAAGATTTTTAGTCAATTATCAAGAAGATTTTTGTTCTTATGTACATCCAGCAAAGTCAAACAGTATTAACTGTTCTTTTTTTATAATTAATAACACTATCATCAAATTTTGTTTTCCAGGTGAAAGCATTTGTATACAGGGCGAGTCTGGTAAGAAAAATCAGCTTGATATGTCGCTTATTTGAAATACTAGAAACATATTTTGACAGATTGTAATAGGCAGTGCACTCTACTTATAGGCACCATCAAAAATATTTTTTGGCTCTTCCAAGGTAAAATTATTATCGGAACCTTCTTATAAACATTATTGTTTCAAAAAATAAAACTTTGAGTAGTGTGCATTACTTGGAACGTTGTTCTGCGTATTGTTCCATTTTTAAAAATCGTTTACTGTATCAATTCTACTAAAATATTGGACCATTTTTGTAACAAACTGGTAGAGAAGAGTTTAATTTTTTTAACTCCACGTCTTCTAGGATTATTCAATAAATAATTAAGTTAGGCATTGATATGCAAAATGGAACAGCCCACAAAACACAACTTTTGAAAAAATAAGGTTTAAGTTTTTTTTTTACAATTTTTTAATTCGGGAAGGTAAGTTAAACATTTGTTGGTATTTTTGGTGTACCGATAGTTTAAGATTCTATTTACAAATATATATGAATCTGATATCTGCTTCTTGCATTTTAAATTATATTTCAAAATTATTAAAAAGTTAGGCGTCGGTAAATATTTGAGTAAAAAAACATTTACTCTAAAAGATCATTTAGTATAAAAAATCAGTAAAAGTTTTATATTATTTTGTTGGCTAGCAAACTCATTTAAAAGACTGTTACACATTTCTTTTATCAAAAAATTATAAAAAAAACCAAGCTTTTTAGTTCCTTTTGTCAAATTATGATAAGGAACCAATCCTGTTGAACACTTTTTGTAAAACTGTTAGTTTGTTTAATTTTATTTGGTTCTTTTTCGTAATATCTCTTTCAATTTACTTAATCTGACTGGATCCATTGTATGTTATATAAAATGCACGTTTGGTTATGATTTGGTGCAACAAACAAGATTTCACAATTTTATGGATTGATTCCGTTTTGCATGACTATATTCAATTATAGTTTGTAGTTAACTACAGCATTATTACACCTACAATATAGGATAAAAGAAGATTGAATCTCACAGATTCAATTTTTATAGCTAACCCCCCTGTTTTATTGTTAAAATTTCTAATAATTACACTAACAAATACTTACTCCTTGTTGTATGGTGTCAAAAGTTTTTTCGAGACGTTGATCTTTATAGTATTCTTCTTGCACTGTGGATTTCACATTGAAACGAATCATAGCTTCTAATTTGTCACTGTTGCAGTATACCCAGACAGCGGCTGCTATTTGAGCCACAACAATGATAAGCAGAATGCAGAAGAACTACAATTACAATAACCTTTAGTAGAGAACTTTTTAGATACTATTTTTACAGTCACTGAGTTTAATACCTACTTTCATAATTACTTACCGATATCAGCATACACTGAGATTCTCTGCATGATCCACAACAACCCAAGAAAGAAACAACTAAAAGAAATAGACCACCTGCTAACAACATATACAAGGAAATTGTATAGTTGCTGTGGTCAACTGCCATCGATACATAAAATGTTGGATCAACCAACATCCATACTGCTAGTCCTACTATGACAAAACTTACAATCTGTAAAAAAAATGAAAGGTTAATAATTTTAAAATAAATCATACACAGAAATATGAAGGTAAGCTTGCTACAAGTAAAGTTGTTTTTTATCACATTTATTTATTTTGTCACAAATCCATACATGCAAGTTTTTGACTATTAAATCATCAAAGTTAAATATGTTGTTAATACGAATCTTTTCAATCTTGCAAATTTGGATGCAGTATACAATAAAAAATTTGCAGTATAAAATTAATTCATTGCAATATACATTTTTGTTTCCTGTATACAGGTTGAGATCCATTACAGACCTTTTTTAGTGACTATTATTAGGATATTCCACACCATATATGGTATGGCTGTATTTCAAAGGGCTGTGGACAACATGGCACAGTCAGAATGTTGAATAGAATTTCAATGTCAATGTAGCAATTTCTAATTATTTATTTTTGAGTGGGACTGCAGTAGGTTGTAGAACGCCCTTTGAAATATACCCAAAGCATTAAAAAAGACTTAGGTATAGTAACTGCAGCTGTATAATAATCTTAAACATCTGGAGATTTAACAGTGGGATGTACTTAACCACATTCAATTGGTCACTGATTAAATAATAATCTGTCAAACTTAACAGTTTAGAATTAATAAACCAGTAAAATGTTATAATCATATCTTATTCCGAAAACAAAATATTATTTTAGTTCAAAATTGAATACTAGGCTATAATTTTAATGTTGTAAAATTCACAATTTGTCAAACTAACTTCAATTCAGGATTAATTAAATTAAAGATTGCAATAGCGGCAGAGATGTCCAATCGTATTCCAAACACAGCAGATATTGTTTGGATACGGTTGAGATGCAACTGAGAATGCCTTTATTTTTTAAGAATATTTTTAGTGTTATTTTTTTTCTTTTACAAGATGTGAGATTCAATCTCAAATTTTGTAGAATGTGCATATAGCAATGGAATATTTCTTATTCCATTAGTTGGCCATTAGGATATAATTCGGCCCTTCAAGGTTTACTATGTCCCTAGAATAGTGCCATGCAGTTTTGAAACACCCCGTGTATCTAATAATATATACAAAAATTGGCAAATGTTTCTAATAATATTATGTAGAACTAAACTGAGTTTACGAACAAAAATATCAAGAAAATGAAAATGGGAAATTGATCTAGTTAGGCAATATACCAAGCATAAATTAATCCTGGATCATCTCAGCTCTGTTAGTGTTATTTGACACATAAAGATGAAATTTTATATGGGTAATTAATCAGAATTTTGAGTTGTTTTGCTGTTGATTGCCCTAAAATAGAGATAAAACTTCTTACTTTAAATGTATATTTTGTGTTTGGAAACGAAATAAAATTCTATGTACAATGATCAATTGGTTTTTTTATAACTACAAAATTTTTATTTTTTCATGCTGCGGTTGGAGTGCCAGGCTGCATATAAAAGTGTTCCTCTGAAGCCTAATGTTGCCTCAAAAAAGTTTCTATTATCGATCCGGGTGTTTTGAAAATTACACAAACAGGTTTGTGAAGAAAAACCTAAAATGGTTAATTTGAACATGTATCTTTTTCATCACATTTTACTTACT
This sequence comes from Limonius californicus, assembly GCA_014611495.1. Classification (NCBI taxonomy): domain Eukaryota; kingdom Metazoa; phylum Arthropoda; class Insecta; order Coleoptera; family Elateridae; genus Limonius; species Limonius californicus. The sequence continues at coordinate 5,350 of JABXWE010004290.1, forward strand.
CGTTACAGCAATTTCCATAACATAATATTTTATTACATTTTTAACTGTAATATTTGATTGTAATTGACTGTTAAATTGTGAAGTAACTAATGCTAACTATAGTCCCTTATAGCTTTTGACAATAACAAATTAAACAATAAATAAACAGCAATTGAGAAAGTTTTCAATGCCATAAATTTAGAACTTTTAAAGCAGTATAAAGTTTTGAACATGTATATAATAAAATACATTTAAAATCTTTTTATAAAAAAATGTAGCAGTTATCAAAAACATACATTGAAGTACACTAGCGAATTCAGAATTTTTAGCATGATTCCAAACATGTAAAAATTTGCAGAGTGTTACATTTTAAGTAAGAAAGTTGAGGTCGTTTCCGAGGAAATTAAATGCACTAAAAACTTTAATCTGAAGATTCTACTAAGCAAGGTAAATTCTTGCTAATTTAACTGTATAAAATTTTATCTAAATTTATACCCAATGTAACTGTAATTTTAATTTTAATTTACTTACATAATTTTATACATTTTATATGCTAAACCAAGTTCTTAAATAATTTTCTACGCTAATTTTGAATTACTGTAAGTAATTAGAAATAATCCAATTTTTCCCATTATTATTTAAATTTCAAAATCACGTCGTTGTCTATTTAAACCTTCTGTTCTTTATTAAGGCCCCAAAACAGAAGTGGCTTTTGCATTTATTCCTTTTTAAATTATTATCAACTTCTACAGGTATTAACAGCTGCATGACAGCAAAAATTTCAAAGAATTTAATGATAGTTTTAGTATTAATACAAGTAAACGAAAAAAATAATATGTAAATCAGCGAAGATTGACAATGCAAATGAGTTAAAAGTTGGGTCATCAATGCTATATGATGTAATAACTATATGTGGGGCATTCCTGAATTAGTTCGACCATGTATTTTGATGACTCAAAATATTTAAAAACAGAACTTTAAAAGCGGCAAAGAAATGTAGAAGCACGGTGCCGTATGTCCTCCGAACTATTTTGGTAAGTGCTTGAACGAATTCTTAAAAATACAGAAACTTCCTTCTCGAATACCAAACAATAAAAAATTATAAGAACTACAAAATGTTTACAATTGGAAAAATATTAATACATTATTTAAATATTCTATTTCCTCAAATTAATGTTAGAAGGATATTAAATGATGTAATTAAAATGATGATGCTATGTTTATTTGCAGCTGTTTTGTAATTTAAAAGGAAGATTGGGAACAAATGTGCAACATGGCTTCTAAATGCAATACACTTACGAAAATAAGGAAGTTGATAAACACCATAAGGTATTTAATAAAACTGTAACAACCACCTAGACCCATTTTTATTGCTATTACTTATACACAAATTTCAAATTAGAATGTATTTCAAGTTTCGTACACAAATACTTCGCGAATTGTCATAAATGGACAAACCCACTCTACCCCACACAAACATGAGTAACTTCTGGAGGGAGAAGCGGAAGTTAAGTTTCGTGTACGTTCGTGATAAATCGACTAATATCGCGTATATTTATATCCAGTGATGTGTATAGTCTATCCAAAACCTAATGCACTCTTAGGGTTACCGCATATTTGAAAGATGCGGGAAAGCATGCTACAGAGCAAACTTAAACAAGCCGCACACAGTGGCGTAGACCTTTATGCAAAGATTCGGTATGTTGTAGCATATAATATACTTTCGGGTTGTTTAAATAATATATAATTTATTAAGAAATGTAATTTGAATAACGCGTAAATAATGAACAGATATTTACTGTTACACCGTAGATAGTAGGTTACTGATGAGAAACTATAATTATAGTGGATCCAAGATATTGCAGCCAAAGACCGTAATGCCCAAGTGTTACATTTCAAAAGTCAAAAAAGGAGGACATAGTCTTAGTAATATTGTGATATTGCAGGACAAATTAGAAATGCAGAATAAAATGTGAATTTTCGGAATGTAAAATAATACTTTTATTAACTTTTTTTTTTTAGTGCTTAGCCACTGTTAGTTATACAGTCACGCCGTTCTGATTAAAGAATTAATAAAGGGAAAGTACGAGGGCACCTTTTAAGTTTTTATAAAATTTCACATTTGTTATTGTGAAAACAGTCGCAGCTTAGAAATTGACCGAGTAGTTTGTTTACAGTGAGCGTTTAAAAAAAAGCAATATTGTGAAAAAATGGAAATTTCACGTGAAAGTTTCGTTGGATAATTTTTTACGATTTCAGTAAAGGCCTAACTCAACAACAATGCATAGAATCGCTTCGTTCAACTTTTGGCAAGAAAACAGCAAGAGAAAAGACTGGTTACAATTGGTTTGCAGAATTTCGTCGTGGTCGTACGTCTGTCAGTGATGAATTTCGTGAAGGTAGACCAAAATCGGTTGTTATTCCAAAAACATCAATGCTGTGCGCAACATGATTGAAGAAGATCGGCATGTGACTTACAGTGAGATAGAAGCATCCTTAGCCATATCGAAGACCGCAGTACATACGATTTTGTGAAAAAGATCTGTTCCCGATAGATTCCGCATAATTTGACCGAAGCTCAAAAAAGGCTCGTGTTAATTGGTGTGAGGAAATGGTCAAAAAATTCGACTGGGGAACTGCAAAATCCGTATACAACATCGTAACAGGTGACCAAACTTGGATATATTCGTATGAACAGGAAAATAAGCAAAAATCCACTGTTGAAGTGTTCCAAGATGAACCGAATTCCACAAAAGTAGTTCGTTCACGAAGCACTTCCAAGAAAATGATTGCTTGTTTCTACGGTTGTACTGGGCATGTCGCAACCATTCCTTTAGAAGATCGAAGAATAGTTAACGCTGAATGGTATAAAACAATTTGTTTGGCAGAACTCATCGACGAAATCAGGAAAAACAACCGAAAACGTCGCATTATTCTTCATCATGACAATGCCAGCTCTCATACAGCACGTCAAACAATTGATTATTTGAAGGAGAAAAACATCGAATGTCTCATTGCCCGTATTCTTTGTGTTCCCGAATGTCAAACAAAAAATACGTGGACAGCGATTTTCACCACCGCAAGAAGCTGTTGAAGCCTTCAAAAACCATATTTTTGTGACACCAACTTCAGAGTGGAAAAATGTTTCGAGAATTGGTTTGAATGCACGCAAAAGTGTATAAATCTTAAAGGAGAATATTTTGTAAAACAGTTTGTTGCAAAAAAAATTTTTCCTCCTATTTTTTGGTAAAACTTAAAAGACTGGCCTCGTATATACTACACAATGATGTCCAAATTCTGTTTCCGAATTTGAATTTAAAAAAAATGAGACTGGTTTATCACGCCCTAATAAATGGACAGTATGTTTATTTTTTTAAATAATTACCTATTAAACAATTGTAATAATAAATGTGTTCATGGTAGTACCGACAATCAAACATATTAGGCAGGTCTCAATACGCTTTTTTTCTAATATACCCCTTCAATTTGGATTTTATCGAATACCTTTAATCCGGTTTTGAGTTACATGATACTGAACTTGTAGTATTCAACAAAACAATTAAAAAATCCCTAAAAAAACATCATTATTAAATTTAAAAAATCTATGTTTTACTTTAAAATTCTTAGAAACATTTCTGAAAAATGTTTTTTGAAGATCTCGAAATGTTCGGAGGGATTTTTGTACGCCAGAATGATTAGGGTCTATTCAATGAGTTAAAGGATATGTCAGTCGTCCATTTCAGAGTTATAAAGTTCAACAAAAGAAAAGGCTCAATCAGTGTAGGACTCGCTGCAGCAAAGTAGTTTAAAAATCAGACATTAGTTTTGAGAATGAAATATAATAAAGGAAACTTTCATTTTAGGTGCCATATTTTTATAAAAACTCCTTTTTTTAATATGTTAGTTTGTCCGATACTTTAACACAAAAAAGAAGTATATTATATAGGAAAATTTCTCTTTTTCAGTGAATATTTTTAGCGTATGCCGTCTTGGGAGGCGGCCTACTAGTACAAAGTACAAGCAAGGTATCAATACTTATTTCGATATTGATATTTTGGCTAGTATCATGTGTTGATTCCAGTCCTCGAAATGATCTAAGCATTGATCGAAGGTCTGTAAATTATAGTAGTATAGAAAATATCTAAGTATGTCTTGAAAGTATCAACATCGCATAGCTCAAATATAAGAAATATGTGTCATTCTATTGGTTATCAAGTGAAGCATTTACAAAATATACAATAATAAAACCATCACAGTTTTTCTCGAAATTAGCGATTACTTGAGCGAGTGGGTCCCGAGCGCTCCTACGCCCCTGCAAATTTTGCAATAGTGAAAACATGGACAACCCTAGTTTGTTTGCCATTGCGCATGCGTGTGTTCCAGATTTGGCGTTGCTGGCGCAATGTTGTGTTTCGTGGTTAACAAAATGGATGCTATAAATTATGTTTATAGTCTGCAAATTTATGCTAACCGTAAAACATATGTTAAAAATCGTTCTTATGCGGTAATATGTATTAGTTAATAAAGTAAAATCGATATCATGCTTGATGTGACATTGGAAGTGAATGTCTTCTTACGTAGTTTAAGTTACAACAAAAAATGTACAAAGTAATTGGTTTGAATTAGTGATGGCCTTGGATGAGGATAATCACAGTTTTGAAAACACATTTCCCAAATCGACCATTGGAACTTTGATAGCTCAAATTGCCAAAATGTTACGGAACCCAGTGATCGACACAGATCTCAATGAGGTATGTAAACGATCTTACGACTACTGCGAAATATTAACGTTTTTTACGTCTGTAGACTCTGGACAGTTTCTTGGATGAACTCAATGAATCCCAGCACTATCTATCGCATGGTATTTTTAACGTCAAGTTTGCTGAAGCTGGGCTTTTTTTGCAAAATGCTGTTACCTTGTATGGTAAGAAGGTGGACTCGCTCTGGGACAGTACTTTGCAGTATCAAATGCAGCTTTGTTCCTATACTAAGTATGTGCTTTTTTTCTTATATGTATGTTGCTGGTTTTGATTATAATGAATTGGGTATAGCACAAATTGTTATAAAGGAAGATATTATTTTGATTTTGTGTAGTTGAGCAACACAATAGTTTAATATATAATACGAAAATATGTCTTAAAAACATTCTCACTTCATATATTTGCTCTTACAATTAAGAAGTATAGATGAAAGAATTTTAGTAAAAAAGTATATGCATAATTTGTAGTTTTAAAATTGTTAACTTTGTGACACTTGTAAATAGGGTAAAAATTAATGAAATATCGGTTTACCGTGCTAAAATTATTATGCATCTGTATAGGCAGCGGATAAGTGGTACATGATAATTGAAGATTTGAATTGTGTTTTCTTTTTTAATTCAAAATCAACTACATATTAATTTTTTATATTCATATCCAAAATGAGAAATAGAAACATATTAAGTAATAGTGATCAGAAAAAGCTTTGATTCCCACTTTAAATAAAAAACTGCTGCCAGTTTTATCTATAAAGTGATAAGGTGTAAACAAACAAACACTTTGTTAGAACAAACTTGTTACTTCTCAAGTCTACTATTGATAAAGAATTTTTTTAATAGCTTGTATTTGAAAATTATGATGTAATCTTATCATTTAAATTTTGTTTACTTACAAAGTAGGGCATATGTTATGAAGATTGTGAAATAAGAGAGATGTACGGCAAACATATATTTTGTTTTAATTGCCCTTAAAAAAATGTATTTAAACAGATTGTCTATTATAGCAGATACACTACACCGATTTTCGCGAAATAGTAAGATGCGTCGATTAAACATGATAAATGTTGCTTATTTAGGGGTATCCTTAATCTTGTTTCTGATTTCCGCAAAATATGAAAAGCTTAATAGATAACAGTGTATATATAACTGAATAGCTTGCTTAGGGATGGAAATACAAACAAAGTTTAATAGAGAAAGTTGTAGATACTTTTAGGACAATTAACAAAAAATATTTTTGCGGTTGTCATTTGTTTAGTTTGAGAGCTACAGCACAAACTTACAATATGTACTTCGTATTATTTAATAAAAACCCATGTAAATGAACAATTATTTTAAGGATTATAAAGATATTGAATAAACACATTTATTAATGATTAAAGTAACAGAATCCCAGAACTCAAAAACAAAAATGACAAGATGTTAACAATTTGCAAATGGCAAACAAATAAAATGCAACATGTTCTTGTTACATCTTATTTTTACAATATTGCTCTAACTGCCTTCCATGTATATGAAATGCCCATGTTTACACAATGGAATAATTATGGTATTTTAAAGATTTCTAAGCATCCTAAATATGTCATGTTAGCTACAGCTGGTGTAATTCAATTTTTTAGAAATAGTTTTTTTTCAATTGTGATTTGTTTTATTGAGGATATATCAAAAATTTACAATTTTAAGTCGTTCCGCATATAGGATATCCTTTTCTCTGTAGGGTTAAATCAAAGAAAGTTTTTATTAATCTATCTCAAAATATTGAACATCTTAAGTTTTTGAACGATGATACCTAAGCAAGTGACATATTTAATTTTAAAGAAATTGGCCAGTTGCAGTTTTTACTGGTATCTAATAAGTTATCTCATATTTTAGAGAAAATAGAACACTCGTAATTAGGCAACATTTGTCTAATTTCATGGAATATTTTGGAGAACCCTGAGGTGTATATTCTATGTCAGATAGTTTGTATTATATTAGTTTACTGAATCTAAATTAAATAGCTGTGGCACTTTTTATAAAACAAGCAGTATTTCATTGTCCTTATTAATAAAATAAAATGTAATTATACAGCATGTTTGTACTAATACTAACCAACGAATTACTCGGAAACTCTTAATATTTCAAATACACATTGAGATTAATAACATTCCATTTTAATAATTAATGAACTCAGATTTCCATGTGGAATTAAAAAATATAGATGTATGGAGTGTTTCATTAAGAATACAAGATGGCACATCATTTCAAAAAATAGTAGGTGTTGCAAAAACAATTGCTATCCACCATAGTCTATCGTTCATGAAAGTAAGAGTTTCAGAATAATTAGTTGGTAGGTATTTGTACAAGCACGCTGTATACAAAACACTGGCAAGTACATGAAATTACCTAAAGAAGGATAGAATAAAAATTTCTAATTAATATGAATAGCTATTGCTAAGTTTTGTTTTGAGATAGATTTTCTCAATGTGCTCTATTTCTTTATTATTTCTTCAATAGATGTTTGCCTACCCTCCAAAATTCTCTTTATATATTGTATTATGTCCATTATTTTTTATAACATTTGTTACAAAGGTTGCAGTATCTTTGTAACTTTCTTATATAACGAAAACCGCGTCATTATAATTAGGCAGCACTATTTAATCATGCTATTTTTGCTGTAATAGGCCGTCCGAAGGAAATGTAGAAGAGGCAACAATAATAACACAGCGATTAAATCGAAATAAACGCAAAAAGCTTCCTCTTCAAGATGCAGATGCCAGCAGTTTACTTTATGAAGATTTAAGTGCTTTGTGCGATAAAGCTAATGACTTTTTAAAAGGACGCTGTGCTTCAGTGCAGCAGCACGCTGAAGCTAACCAAAATATTGCAGCTTTAAATGATTTTAGTTCAGGAAGTGCCTTAAGCGCTGCAGCAGCAAGTGATGGAAGTAAATCTATAAGTGGTTATCGGTTTCCTGTTGATTTTCCAATTAACAATATACGAACAGGAGAAAAACTGTGCAATTATAGTGATTTATATTTAAATTGTGTCGTACCTTTTTTGGAATCTTCTAAACTCAGTGCTTTTAATGTTGACAATAGTGAGTGTTCAATGACTACCCGTGTTAATGACTGGTTACTACAACAGTATGTAACAGAGAGGCATTTAACTTGTAAAAAGTTTTGGGCTCGACTGCTTGGGGATGATTTTGAAGTATTCAGGAAAGCACACCAGCAGGAAATTTGTAATGGCAAAGCAAATATTAGATCCTCACTTGATGAGCGAGCTAGAAGTTTATGTCCAAATGCGTTTGTTGTAAAGATACCGAGGCTTCCCGATGAACTAATGCTAGAATATGGCAAAAGCAATAATATTCATGTTAAAGAACTCATTCAAGGTCTCCTGACAAAGGAAAAAGATGCTGAAATATCTGCTAATCCTGCTGCGAGCACTATAAAAAAGGGTTCAGAGCGGATTAGTAACGCCGATTCACTGTTCCATGATGGAACATTTGTAGATTCAGAAGATGCAGACGCATTACCAGAACCCTGTGATAATAATTTGTTAACTCAGCAAAGCAGTGCAGATTCAGGAATTTGCCTTAGTGAAGGTCTTGCCTTAAGTGTTATAATGGAATCCGGTACAGATTTGACTACTAGCGAAAATGTAGGAAATAATTGTACAAATGCAGATATTGGTGAACAACAACATAATGTAAGTGGAGAGTTAGGGGCAGATGCATTCGTAGATGCTAGTTCAGAAGAAGTGGTAGAAAACATTGGAAGAAATGAATATGTCGTGGATTCGTTAGATGGATTGGAAAATGGAGATGAAAATATTGCTTCTGGCATAAATAATCTTGCACAAAAAAAAATTCCTGCAGTTCCAACTCAAATATCAGTGGTTCATAGAAGTAATTTAAAACCAGTGAATGATCCGAAAACAGAAAACCAAAATCTAAAGGTATGAAATGGTTTTGATCACACATCTATAAATGAAATGCTAAGAATTAGTTGATTACCAAATGTCATGTGTTTATTGTAGTTTACAACCAATTAGGACTATCCTTATTTTTTGAATTTAGTAATGGAAACAAATGAAATTGTATGTGGTTAAAATATAAATATATGTTGATTAAGGAATTTCAAACAGATATTCATTTTCATAATTGATGTTGCTAGAAACCAGCTCAACTTTTTTATTTTAAATGGAATGCATTTTAATAAACAATAATATTTTGAGTACAGGAGCATAATTATACAGGTTGTCCTGTCACTGATACAAAAGTTGTTTACTTAGGAGTATTTTTAAACTTATTGTGGTTTTTCCCAAGACCAGTAAGAGTGGAACATTATATTTGGGCAGTTTTTAGAAATTAAACAACTTTTCTAGAAGTAGTAATACAAAAAACTCAGGAAGAAAAACTATAAAAAAATTACAAGCACTATTTTTGCAATTGTCGTTGGTTTCTTTTGAGAGATATGAGACAAACTTACAATTATTTTAATAGACCCAAATTTTTTATGTTCATTTCGACAAATAGGTTTTTTCAAAGACATAAACGGTGATTTAATTGTTTTATAAAACCTTCAGATCTATTTTAGAAGAACACTTGAATAAAAAGTTGAATAACTTGCTGCTATCAGAATTATACATTTTTTTGCTGTTTCAAATTAAATGCAGTTGTTTTCACATACCGACAATTTCTGACAACTAACCAGGGGTAATTTAGATACCTTATTATTATTATGACAATATATCTCCTTGCTTAACAACCAATCAGTGGATTTCAAATTTTGAAATTCAGCCAATAGAATCGGAACTACAGTGAAAATATAGCTTGTCGCTGTATTTTCAGGGTGATAAACCTGCTTAGTTTTTGTTTTACTAACTGTCAAGTGAAAATAATGATTTAAATTATAAACGTCAAATTTATGTGTTTTGACAGTTATCTTTATTTTTCAATGGTGACACGATTTTTCTTTATTTCAAATCGATATATTGTCGTCCTAAATATTATTCGTGGTATGATTAATAACCTATAATTTTTTGGAATATCAATTCATTGGCAATCCCAATGCAAGAAAATACAACTCGTCCTGCGGACTCGTTGTATTTTCAGCTTTGGGATTACAATTCATTAATATTCCAAAAAATTATCGGTAATAATCATACCACTTATTATATTACCCCTGACAATATATCTCCTTGCTTAACAACCAATCAGTGGATTTCAAATTTTGAAATTCAGCCAATAGAATCGGAACTACAGTGAAAATATAGCTTGTCGCTGTATTTTCACGGTGATAAACCTGCTTAGTTTTTGTTTTACTAACTATCAAGTGAAAATAATGATTTAAATTATAAACGTCAAATTTATGTGTTTTGACAGTTATCTTTATTTTTCAATATGAGCGATCGTTGGGGACAAATGTCCATTGGCATCATAAATGAGGAAGTTGAAAAGAGTATTCCGTCGAATACGGCAAGAAATAAAGTATCAATTACCAGGCAATTCAACAATTTTTGCACAAACAGGGGTTATGTTATCAATGCAAATACCACAATTGCGGAGCTGGCAGATATTGGTGACACGATTTTTCTTTATTTCAAATCGATATATTGTCGTCCTAAATATTATTCGTGGTATGATTAATAACCTATAATTTTTTGGAATATCAATTCATTGGCAATCCCAATGCTAGAAAATACAACTCGTCCTGCGGACTCGTTGTATTTTTCAGCTTTGGGATTACAATTCATTAATATTCCAAACAATTATCGGTAATAATCATACCACTTATTATATTACCCCTGAAAATAAAATCTATCTTAGAAGCCCCATGAATAGTTACCAAGGAAAAAATACAAATTGGGTATAAACAACAAAGGTTTTGAATGCCCCTTATACTTACACGTTTAATACATACAGAATATTTTCTAGAAAGAAAGTAATATGAATAATTTCTATGTTTGATTGTTTTAAAATGGGCCGATCCTGGAGGTACTGCAATACCAGGCCAACCCGCGACGGAGATGGAGCAAGCCCCTAACCTCCGTCAAGTTCCAAAAATCAGTTTAATATACTGGACCCGCATGCGGGTCGTATCAGATATTAAGCTGATAAGAACAGATACTACACTTTGATCTTAGCCATAGGCCGAGAAGCGATAACAAATTACGATTTTGCGAGCACTTATAAACAAATGAGAATTTACATTGATGGGGAGATGTGACGGCGGTGTCCTCTAGCGGTATGTAAACATGCTGAATCATCAACTTTTTCGTAAACAAGAGAAATAAACACAGCGACATCTTTGGAGAAGCTATTACATTTACCACTGAATACTAGTTACAGAGTTTTCCTTTCCTTTATCGGCCTACGTGGTCTAGTGGCTAGCGTATTTGCCTTTAGATCCAAGGGACACGGGGTCGAACCTGGTCGGGGTTGATGAAATTTGTCGAGCGGGGAAAAATCTGAACGTGCGCCTTCTGTCGGATAAGAAGTAAAGCCGTAGATCCCGTGCCACTGCCATGTGTGATACGGTAAAAATCACTACTGGAGTTGGAATTACCCCAGATAGGGAAAATTCTTAAGTAGGGTGTACAATGGGCCAAATGTGGCCTAAGTGCATAGAGATGCTTGGAAAACCGCGTCCTAGATCTCGCTCTTTCAAGGTTATGATACGAATACGATACACGTACTTGTTCGACAGCATATTTCAGGGTACTTTACAAACTGAGACGCTGCATGGTTACGTTACAAGGTTCTTTACACGTCTGTACAAGACTTACAGTTTGTGTTCAGCCTTTATGTTCGCAAGCATATTGCAAGGTACTGTCCACGCTGACACGCTATGCGGTGGCATTACTGGGTTAAGCTTCGTACACATTTTACAACAAAACACCATATCGCAACAGTGTAGTGGGGCCATGATCCGCCTAGAATCTAGATGTTGCAGCAGTAGATTTCAACCTACTTGGAACGTCGTACTACAAATATTCTTTGACGTTTTGTGGTACAAATGCCAACAAGGTACAAACAAGCTGGAACTAATCTAAATACGTTATATCCTATTTTGATCCTCAATGTGGCCGGTCCATATTTGTTTCCAAACGCTGTTTAGGCACTGATATGTATTCGGTATTTACTTTTATGTCATATTAAGACATTGGACTCTAAGTCCTTGCAATATATTTTTTTAATTGTAAGGGCAGCAAAATATAATTACTTATCGCTACACTTAATATCATTACATACATACATTCGTATTTAAACAGAAAATCTTCAATGTGACGGAAAAGGCCAAAGAAGTATCTTTAGCTGAAACTGAAATGGCATTACTGGTATTTTACAAAGATTCTGATAGTTTTTTCTTCTCTCTTTTATTAACTTATTGAATACTATTGTTCTTTGTTACTTTATGTATTTTGTATGTGAGATAATTATTAAAACTATGGAAAATTAAATTCCTTGGCTAGCATTAATAATATTTATTTTTTTATTTTGAATAGCACAGCATGTTTCATTTAAAAAGTTGGAATAATAAAAAATAATTACATTCACTACAAAAAACCCATAGTTAAATTTAAGGCAGGCGAATATTGCACCACGAGTAGCAACAGATATTTTTGAGAATCTTCAGCATAACCCCTTCAAAGTTTTCTTTTCATTTAGAAACCTGTACATGTTCTATTCATAAATAACTAAAACATTGGCTTTGGAAGTTCTGATACGTACATGCTCTATAAAAATCAATTAGCTGCGTTAAAATACCGTTAGGAGTGTTAATTAAATTTAATTAAAGGAGCAACGATACAGACCATGTGATACTACTTTTGTTGTCCCAACTATTTAAGAAACTTCAACGATTTTAGCGACTGCAGCTGAAAATACCTTGAAACTGCAAAGCAAAAATGTTCGCCATAACATTGCAATTTCATACTAAAATTAAGGGAAAAAAACTAAATAAACAATGAATCAGTTGCTGTAAAACAATCAATTTTTAACTTTGAAATTTTTAATGATTTAATAGATATCTCTTCGGCATCCATACTAATATAAAGTATTTTTAGTCGGGTGTTCTGATTATATCTAAAGGTCCTGCATTCTATGCGAGCACGCGAAAGACGATAATTAAATATTCTTTCTTTGCTACCTTTTTCGTGAACACCATGATATGGTATCATAACCCTGCCACTTAAAGCAAAAGCGTCATACAAGCAACAACCACATAGGGTAAGACAGTAGTCGCTTCCGAAAGAGGAGCGTCTGGCGGCAACTACGTGTTTTTTCCATAAAATTTTTCAAATAATAAGCTATATAGTAAAACACCCCCGTCACTTATAGGACCTTGACAACTAACATCAGCAAAAGTAAAGCAATAATTGCTGTCAACAAGTGCCATCAGTACCACGGTGAAGGTGCTCTTATAGTTATAAAACTGCTCTTCCCTGAAGCTTGAATATGTTTTCCATCCATAGCTCCCAAACAATGGAGAAAATCCAGTCTGCTTTCATAAATAGTATATTAAAACAGGAGTTGCAGAAGGCAACATATTCAAGCACGAATTCGAAATTGGGACACAAGCCGCGTAGCGGTGAGTGTCCCAACGGAGGAGTGCTTGAATGGCCTTCTGTAACGAGTTTTTTATACTATTTTCTCTGTTTCGGCTTCCATTTACATTATTTATTTCAATTTTTTTATAAAAATAGTTGACAATTTCTAGGAAACTTTTGGTAGAATATAGTTAGGTTGGCAGTAATTATTTGTGTTTTTCAGTTGTGGGAATTCGACGTTTCAAAGTTTATTTAACACGAAATCGACATTATAGTTTAATGCAAAATATATCAATTTAAATTCCGCAAACCGCCTGCGGTCTGACATTAAGTGTATGTTCCCTGCTGAAAGACTTTATCAGATTTGAGTATTATCGCATACCAATCGCTAGCAACAAAATGTCACTCAAAATCGTTTAAGAATGAACTCCATTCTAGTCTTAAAAGTAGTGCGAGAATAATGTCATTCTAATGCCGAAACAGAGAAAAGTTATTTCAGCCCAGGCTTCTCCTGTCGGTGGAAACAGTAATAAAAATAAACTATTTTAATATCATACATTAATACAGTATTTCGTTCTAATATGTCAGAAAACTTAGACTATTTTTTAGGCAGTGGTAACGGAAGAAACCTCTTTGGAAATTGTTGACGTTACTGAAGAGAATGAAGGCGAACTGGAAGAGAATCGAGAGGCAGTATCAACGCCGAGGAAGTGCCAGGTAGTATATTGATTTCTACTGTATTTTCACACACAACTTTTCGTAGCATTATCTTCAAACATTTTTACTTATAGGAACAAAGACGCCAAAAACGACTCTTTACAAGAAAATATCAAGACGAAGACCAGTACTGTAAATTTAAGAACAATAAAACGCAAACGCGGTCTTGACACTTCAAGAGCAGAAAAGCGTATGGAAGCATTTGATCTGCTAAAGAATACCTCTCGTAAAGGCTAGGGGCCTGAGAGAGACGTATGTGAAGTATATGCAGAGCTGTTACTAAAAAAGTTACGAACGTTTGATGAAGCTCATCGTTTAGTGCAGCGGTTCGCAAACTTGGGGGGCGCTCCCCCCTGTGGGGCGCCGGAGCTGTACAGGAGGGGGGAGGGCGTCAAATAAATGAAAAAGACATCAAAATTAACTTTTTACATTTTTATCACAATGAAAACATAACTAAAATTAAAATAAAACATTTCTAAGGCATAGATCTAATTACTAAGATGTGCCTGCTTTAAAGTATACAGCCTGTCCAGGTTTGGTTTGATATTCGAGATAGACACACTAAGCTCCTTCTCTATTTGAAGTTTGTTTCTATATTTAGACTTTAAAGCAGCTACAGCGGGAACCCCAATTTCGCAAAGGTAAGAAGTAGAAAAAGGTAACAGTATCCGAAACGCTTCTAACATTTCTGAACAACTCGACAGTAATTGCTGTTGCTAGTATAGGCTTGCAAAATATCAAATCTTCAACTATTGCAGATCCCCGACAAATCTGATATAGCAAATTAAAAGAGAGTGTAAAAGTAAGTTGTATGGCAAATTGTTTTCCAACAAACTCAGATTCAAGCTGTTGCTGAATATCCACAAACATATCGTTAATTCTTCTGCAAATTATATCGTTTAACAGAGGAATATTATTGAGTTGTTTAGCATAGCATTCACCAAACATTGTTTCTACCATGTCTATGGCAGATGGTAAAAAGTTGCTCTGCAATCGTATGTGGCTTCGTGCATTTGGCTATATTACAAGCCACCTTGTATGATTCCAATAAATTCCAATAAACAGTTGTTGTGGAAATTTGTCTTCAGTTTCCCGAAAGATCTAAGTTTCTCTACGAACAATTCACGGAGCTTATCGACATATTCTTTGTGTAGAGTTTCTAAATGCCTCTTCAATTTATTCAGTTTCATGCTATCTGCGGCCAAAATGATGAGGCAAATAAGGTTTTTCTTCACCACTTATTTCAAAGCCTGTAAAACCGCAATTTAAGTATGCTTGGTCATATTTTCGTGTTTTTGATTTTATAACAAGATTAGCATTGGTACTGGGCGTTTCTAATGAAGTAGAAGCTTTTTCGTCTTTAATCTTACATTTTCCGCCAATTAAAAATCTACCCACATTTACTAAACGTGTATATGTGTGAATATATAATAATTTTTTTCAGCGTTTGAACTCCAAACTGACAAACTCTCTTATGTAACACAGTCACGACACAACTAACAACTGACGCGCTACCGCTGCTTCTATAGTTGCGTATTGTCAATCCAGAATGTTCGAGACGTGTCCGTATCTGCCGCGAACATTCGGGTAACAGTAGATCAGGTATAATGCGGCGCGACTGCACCACATCGGCAGCGTAGCCAATATTTCCTAATCGAGTTAAATAAGTTCCTGCGAATTGGGTTATTCTCATCTATCTTATGTTATGCAGGGGGAGCAAAATTATTCAAAGTAAAAGGGGGGGGGGGGCGAGATGCGGAAGTTTGAGAACCGTTGACTTGGTGATTATGAATTAAATTGATGGTTTAATATCTGAATACAGAATGACCAATATAATAAATAATGTTTCATCGCATCACTCAAGCGTTTTAGACGTATCTATTGCTTCACACTCATCGTCACCTCAAAGCTTCGCTATGTCACCTTTCTCTCCTCCTACTGCACACAATTCTCAATATTCGCTGCAAATTATGTCTCCTGAACAGGTTCACTCAAACAGTAATTCACCAATTATAGATTCAAACGTTGATTCTCATAACGAGACTGCTGCTAAATTCCTGACGCAGTTTAATTCGTTATGAATATGAAGAAAATCTATCATATATCTTTGTTTCTTTTTCTACTTCACATTTTAGAAATGTTCTTAGTTAAAGAATTTACATAGCTATTTTACAAATATATTTGCTCATCCGCTTATCTTACATATTGTATTATACTTGTATACCATCCAATAAGAGGGCTGGGGTGGCTCAGTGGTTAGACAGTCAAGCTTTGAATGTAACAGTCCAAACGCTTCCCAGTTCGAATCACTCCAGAAGTCGGAAATTGTTCTAATTCCCTGAGTGGTCGATACTGAGTGCGGGTCTCCAGTTGCCATTGAGGATCAAATTAATGGCACTTTTCGGTTTATGGTCGCATTAGAGGAGTAATAAGACTCTAAACAAAAACATCCACACACGCGGCAAGTCAAGCACGGTTGCGCACCAACACGGTAACCCGCAGAGTCGGGCCCTGTTGTGCATAGCACAAACTAGCTAAGCTTTGCCGCACACCGCCTCGATACTGCGCAAGCGGTACAAACGAGGATCATGATTATGATGATGTAACATCCAATAAATATTAATGTATATGTACGTACATTTTTTTTCTTACCTTTACCGAATCCTTTAGTTTAGAGGCTCCAGAAATGCCTTATAAACTTCAGGCACAAATATTGAGATAAGTTGCGGGGAGAGTTTAAATAAATAATGAAGACTTTGATAGCTATCTCCAGTTGCTGCAAATCGGAGTGTTACAGCTAGACGCACTTTTGCTGGAATGGGTTTTCACCATTTCGTGTCTTGCTTAGAAATTTTCGGTTCTATTTCATGAAGAAGAAATTTTAAATCTGTTGAGGACATCTGACAAAAATTGTCAAATTGTCCCGATGAATATTTTAATAAATCAGCAAGCATATCAGCTCTTCCAAACATGAAATTTTATTACAAGTATTCGCCGCTTTATCTACTTTAAGAACGTAAAAGCGCTATGTTATTATTACTATAAAAACTGCGAGGGCAGCCTTTTAGGTTTTTACAAAAACTAGGAAAGAAAAAAATTTCTTTGGAACAAACTGCTACTTTTCAAAATATTCGCCTATAAGATTTATATACTTTTAGATACGGTCAAACCAATTATCGAAAAATTTTTGCACTCTGAACTTGGTATCTCAAAAACATGGTTTTCGAAGGCTTCCGCAGTTTCTTGGGCTGATGAAAATCGTTGTCTACGCATTCTTTGTTTGACATTCGGGAACACAAAGAAGTCGTTAGGAGATAAATCAAGTGGATACGGGCAATGAGACATTAATTCGATGTATTTTTCCTTCAAATAACCAATTGTTTGACGTGCTGTGTGAGAGCTGGCATTGTCATGATGAAGAATGATGCGACATTGTCACTTGTTTTTCTTGACTTCGTCGATGACTTCTAGCAAACAAATTGTTGTATACCATTCGGTGTTAATTGTTCTTCGATCCTCTAAAGTCTAAAGGACATGTCCAGTACAACCGAAGAAACAAGCAATTATTTTCTTGGAAGTGCTTCGTGAATGAACAATTTTTGTGGGATTCGGTTCATCTTGAAACACCCAAACAGTGGATTGTTGCTTAGTTTCCTATTCATACGAATATATCCAAGTTTCGTCACCTGTTAGATGTTGTATATGGATTTTGCAGTTCCTCGGTCGAATTTTTTGAGCATTTCCTTACACCTATTAACACGAGCCTTTTTTTGAGCTTCGGTCAAATTATACGGAATCCATCGGGAATAGATCTTTTTCATAGGTAAATGTTCATGCAAAATCGAATGTACTGCAGTCTCTGATATGCCTAAGGATGCCTCTATCCCACCGTAAGTCACATGCGATCTTCTTCAATGATGTTGAGCACAGCATCGATGTTTTTAGGAAAAATAACCGACTTTGGCCGACCTTCACGAAATTTATCACTGACGGACGCACGACCACGACGAAACTCTGCAAACCAATTGTAAACAGTCTTTTCTGATGGTGCTTCATTACCAAAAGTTGAATGAAGCGATTCTATGCATTGTTGTTGACTTAGGCCTTTACTATAGTCATAAAAAATCATCCAACGAAAACCTTCACGTGAAATTTCCATTTGTTCACAAAATTGCTTTTTTTAAACCCTCACTGTAAACAAACTATTCGGTCAATTTCTAAGCTGCCACTGTTTTCACAATAACAAATGTAAAATATTACGAAAATAGTAATGATACATCTCAATAGCGCCACCTAGTGGTCATTTGTAAAAATTTAAAAGGCTGCCCTCGTATAATGTTGCATGGTAGTTACTTACTTTGTTCTACTTCTATTTAAAAAAGTTTTTGGTAACAGTAATAAATCATTAAACCATATGCAATATACTGTCGATCACCACTCAGTGTCTTACTAACTTTCATGAATAACGATTATTCGGTAAGCGAAGAAGTATGTGTGCAGGTGGAGTTCGGTGAATATTTATAAACAAATATTTGGTCACAAATGTTCGCCGAACACGCGAATGTTCGTTCACGCAAGTGCACAAGTAAAATTATCCGGGCAAAAAACAGTTTAAAATTATTTTTCAGCATAAAGGAGGTATTTTTGATCGCAAAATCGCCACAACTTTAAAAAGTAATCAAACTGCAATTATTCATGATAGGACTACCAAAGAAAACCTCAGTTCGAAAAGATACTGTGTTAAGTAGAACAAACCTGACAGATAGAAGTCTGAATTTCAGCGAATTACGGATCTAGCCTGCCGACTTCGACCGTGCTAGTAACAATGCTTTGTTTAGGTCTTAGAGGATGTAGAGTACGGAAGAAGTCCCTACTTTCTGTACATTGCTTGCTGGAAATACGTATATGAGAAAGTTTCCTGGGGAAGTATTTTCACCAAAATGTGTACTTTCACCAATTAACCGTCCAACCTCTGTTATGGTATTAGGTTGCACGTCTAATACAAAATACTTCAGAAGATTACAAGAAAAGAAAGATCTATTTGATGAAAAAAAGTGTGTTTTCTAGAACGATTATAGTCCTTGTCATAGAGCAAAACTAATTAAATCTAGGATGATGACCAATAAAATCCACAAGATGGACTGGCAAGCACAATCCCCAGATTTGAATCCAATAAAAAACTTGTAACAAAGGTCATCAAACACGTATCTAATAGTAAACCCACCTGATGTACCTATGTCTATTTTTGCTATATTTCAAAGGAGGAACTACAAAAACTTAAAAAAATTCTATGCTGAAAAGTGGGTCATCAAAATCACGGACTAGTTAATAAAATTTTAAAATTGCCTTAAAATTGAATAGTACTTGTTTATATCAGCAAATACTTTTAACTCTTAATTAAATTAAACATATAAATTTTAAATAACAATTATGTTGCTAAATCGTCAAAATTTACGTACACCTGCACTCCATGAGATCACCGCAGCCTGTAGCTTTAATGCTTTCAACACGCTTAGTCACAAGAAATTAAACTTAATTGCAACTTGGTGTAATTATAGAAATCAAAACAAAAATCTCACACAAATTCCTACTTAACTAAATAGAACTAGTAATGCCCATTTTTTAAAATACTTCTGTAAATTAAATTAGAAATAATTAGTAAACATGGCTTTCTTTCAGAACTTTAAAATGTGGCACGAACATGTTAACACATTCGAGGTAACTCCTATTTAGTGCAATATTTGCGGATAATTTTAGCACCAATTTGATGTCTTAAGTAGGTTGTAGCAAGTAATTTCAAAGAATGCAATTACACACTTTTTTATATTGAAGAGCTGGCTAATATTGGAAGAATTGATTATACTAAGTGTAAAATTGAATTCAAATTAAAAGGAAAATAAACTTTAATCGGTGTAATTTAAATACCCAAGGTGGACCTCGTTCTACCTTAAAAGGTGAGAAAGACAGCAACATTAGAACGTTTCCTCAACCGGAATAGAATGTTGTCCTTGCAACAACCCAAGAAATTGTTTACTAGCTTCAACTGACAAGGAGAAGATATAAATAGATGATGATAAAAAGAATTTTGGATATCAAAACTTGTACTGCAACATGCCCTCAAAATGTGCGTATTGTAGCAAATTGTACACGTCTTTACTGTTTTGTAAGACTTTAGTACAGGCTTGTAGGTATTACAAAACTAGTTATACAACTCTGCACACATTACGTAACCACCTAATAACACAAGATGACTTACATAGCAAAGAAATACCAAAAGCGTGAAAGACCTTCATAGACTCATTTCTTTGTTTTTTTGTTGGGTAAAAAATAATATA
This sequence comes from Limonius californicus, assembly GCA_014611495.1. Classification (NCBI taxonomy): domain Eukaryota; kingdom Metazoa; phylum Arthropoda; class Insecta; order Coleoptera; family Elateridae; genus Limonius; species Limonius californicus. The sequence goes on from JABXWE010004290.1 coordinate 25,672, forward strand.
CATATATCTATTTTGTACTTAAAATATCCTTCAAAAATATTTTGGCAGGTGTTTAAGTAGCACCCATTGGTAAATGAAATTGCAAACATTGAATATGGAGCATGAAATCTGCGCTATTAGCCATTAACTATTGATTTCAAGGTTTTCTGAGGCTTTTGTACCGATTGCTCATCTGTAATTTATGGTATGACGACATTATTAGTGGTCAGGTTAAACTTCTCGTATCACGTACTATAACAATGTTATATCATGACAAAGGTTAGAATAATTAGTATGAATAACTGTTTTGCACGTGTGACACATAACAGTACTGCACTTAGGACAGATTTGGGCTTGGCCCAAAAATGGTAGCTTGAACACTAGCTGTCTCTGATCAGGTTGCGAGTTTAAAATCCATAAATTTACAACAATAATATGCAAAGAGTTTCAAATATGTATGTCGAAAAAACTGCAGTCGACCTTGCAAAATCTTGCTAAAGTTAACGACATTCAACACAATAGAAAACATATAAATTACAACTTCGTAGACATTAAATTAAAGGCCAAAAAGAAAATGGAAGTTTAACTTTGACCTTAATGTTAAAATGTCAAAAAAAGGTACAAATTTTGAGTATCAACATTAAATTTGATATTTCGAACTAAAAGTTTACATATGAGGTTGTTAATTTTCTCTTTGAGGAAAAAGCTAAAATGTAATACAATTTTTCCGAGATGGTTCTTATATTGATTCTACAGTAATTACAAAAACAGAAATGTCGTTTCAAGCGGAGGAATTTTGCACATAGCACTCCAAATAAGAAATTCGAGAATGCTATATTACATTTTACGAACTGTATAAATAAAACAAATTAAAAATACATAATACATTCTATATTTTATACAATGCGGTCGTAAAATGTCCTCCCCCCTACTAACTTTTGAACGACTTGATATTTGATAATTTTGTGTGCTTTAATGGGAGGCTAAATATTACTTTTTAGCCCATATACTCGGTGACATGGAAATCGCAACACCAAGAAGGGGTAGGAATTTTTTGACCAAACTTGGCAGAAACGTTTTACTAAAAGGTAGCAATTGATTAAAATTTAAAGAAAAAGAACAAAATATAAACATAATTTTTATTAATAATGGGTTGGTCCCCCCCTAATGGTTACACACTGTCTCACTCTTCGTGGCGTCGATTCTAGCAGATGGTCGATTTCCTCTTGAGGTATTGTGTCCCAAGCAACCTGTAATTCGTGCTGTAAAGCTTGGAGCGTCTGCGGAGGATGCAGCAAGTTCCTTGTCTTCTTCCAGTCTTCTCCCCATAATGTCCCAAACATGCTCGATGAAAGATCGGGAGATCGGGGGAGCCATGGCAAGAGATTGATATTATCCTCTGCAAATCGGTCCATAGAACGTCTTACAATATGCGGACGGGCATTATCCTGCTGGAAAAGTGGGTCTTCCAACTGCTGAAGAAATGGAAGAATATGGAGTTTTACCACCTCATCCACATATCCCTGGGCGTTCATATTGCCTCGGATGAATAACAAACGGGACCTACTCATAAGTTATAGCACCTCTCACCATAATCCCCACAGTTTGGTACACATGCCTCGCAACAGAAATTCAACATTGCGACGTCCCCACGTGTTCGTCTGACGCTCATACGGCCAATACATGCCAATCTAGGTTCCAGTGCAGTCGCAACCTACAACAATCCAAACGTTGCTGTCGATGTTGAGCCGTTAGTGGTAACACAAGATGTGGCCGATAAGATTGCAAGCCCAAAGCTCTGATTCTGTGGTAAACCGTTCGAAGGGTTACAGGACGACCTTCGTTAGTTAGTCATTGATCGGCAATATTGATCTTGTACTGGAGAAACGGTCTCTTGTTGCCATAAGTCGAAGATGCTGGCCCTGCACCTCATTTGTTCTTCTTCGCCCCCCGGTTCCTCTTCTGCGACATTCCTGACCCTCTCTAGTGCATGCCTGACAGCAGCACATGATGGTGGATTGGTTCCGGTTAAAGCGATTTGCAATTTCTCTGAATGAAATATCACCTTCGCGCAAACCAACAATGCGATCTCTGTCGAATTCGCTTAATTGGCGGTAATTTCCACGTTGGCGCACTCTAGGCATGATCACATCCTCAAAACAAACGACCAAAAGCGAAAACAATAAAGAACTGAACAAAATCTCACAAAACATTCACCTGATAAAATTGTTAAAAAAAACTGAGAGAACTGTCAGATAAGCCCACTTGATCCATAGGTATGAATGAAATTTTAATCAATTGCTATCTTTTAGTAGTTAAACGTATTCGCCAAGTTTGGTCAAAAAGTTCCTACCCCTTCTTGGTGTTGTGATTTCCTTGTCACTGAGTATATTTAAATTTTATAACTTTCAAAATGGCGGCTTGTCGCGATTTTGACATATTTTTTTAAATGGCAATGGGGGTCGAGGTCTCTTTGAGTAGAGTATAATTCTAAATTTTGGAAATTTTTTTTATTATTCAAAAACAAATGAGAGACTTCCAAATTATCTGTTTCTGCAAAACGCTAAAAAAATGTAGGAGGCGAAACAACAGAAGTAAAACAATTAAAATAATTAGTCTTTCTGGTCTGCCATTCAATTCAGTTATTATGTTTGCTCACGTTTGAATATTGAGTGTTAAAACCGGTGATACTAACAATAATTATGGCGAATGTTCGAACTTTGCAGGAAGAAACTGAAGCAGCTTTTATTTTTACTAAATCCACTCGAAACTTTCACGAAGCCGAAAGAATATTTAATAAACGTTTTCCTGACCGTCCTGTTTCGAGGACGTATGTAAGAAAACTTGTGTTTAAAATTTATTAATACCGGAGTGTGCAAAATAGAAAAAACCCTGGACGACCCGCAATTTCAGAAGACAAACAAATTCAGATAGTCGGTGAAATGGTAGTACATTCTCAGCAATCGACTTTACCTGTAGCTGCAATATGTGATGTATCGGCGATCACTGTCAAAGTTTTTAAAACGGCATAAGTTCTATGCATACAAAATGAAGATTTTACACTAGTTGATTGAAGATGATCCGGAGAGACGCATTAAATTTTGTGAGATCATGACCCAAAGCATTGCAAGAAACGTATCCTGTCTTCGCAGTATCTGTTTTAGTGACGAATGACATTTTTTTTTAAATGGGTTTGTTAACAGACAAAATGTAAGATGTTAATGCGATGAAAATTCCATGTTTTCCGGGAAGGTCACACCCAATTTCAGCAAAAATTGAATGTGTGGATAGGAATACTTGGCAACCATACTGTTGGTCCCTTATTTATCGACGATAACCTTACTGGGAAATTATACTTGAACGTGCTGGAAAACCTCATCCATCCGTTAATAGTTGAGATTGCTGAAAATAATCCAAACGAATTTAACTTGGATATCATATTCCAGCAAGATGGCGCTCCTCCGCATTTTAGCAGACAAGTTCGCAATTATCTCGATGCAACGTATCCTCGACGATGGGTTGGTCGTCGTGGTCCAACAGAATGGCCTCCGGGAATCCCTGACCTGACCCGGTGGACTTTTTTTTGTGGGGTATCTTAAATCGAAAATTTTTCAAACAAAGCCCGATTCCCTTTTGGATTTACGACGTAAAATAACAGAGGCTTGTGCAAATATCGGAGTTGAAACTTTCCAAAAAGTACGGGAAGATATATTATATAGGTTTTTCTATTGCCAAGAAGTTCAAGGAGCACACTTTGAACATTTATTAAAATAGTATTACTATTAAGTTTTTGTTGTGTAAAATAAGTTTTGTTGTGTTTTAGACATTTCTTCTTCTTCTTCATTCTTCAATGGTGAACATTTCGAAAGTATACTTTTTTGCTTTAATTCTTAGTTTTTATCCATAAACTGCTATTTAAAAAATACTTCAAGATGGCGCCTAGCCGCCATTTTAAAAGCTATAAAATTTAATATGGGCTAAAAAGTAGTATTTAGTTTCCCATTAAACCACGCAAAATTTAGTGAAGAATTATTAAGTCGTTCAAAAGTTATTAGGGGGGGGGGAGGACAGTTTACAACCGTACTATATATACTACTGATAATTGTACAATTTAAAAAATTTGTTGGAAGAAACACTAAAACCAAAATCACAGTCAGTATCACCACTTACAGTAACTACTAAAAAATCTGTTGTAATATCAATAAGCACTTCATTTTCCAAATATTCCTCTTCAACCTTTATTTACACCATTGCAAACTTTGTTCAACAATTCTTTTGTAATGGACTTTAATGTGTTTTTTTACATCCTAAAATGTAAATATAACGTTTCTTGAATCTACAAAATGTTTTACAGTAGCCCGATTCATTTCAATGGCATTTAATTCTGTGTGATACGGTGGTAACCTGAGAACATTGTGGCCGTACATTTCCATCATTGCGTTTATTTTAAATGTCTTATAAACTTCTTTGTTATTTTTTATTCATTCTTTCATTCATTATCATGATCATCGTTTGTGCAGTATTGAGGCGGTGTGAGGCAAAGCTAAACTAGTTTGTGCTATGCACAACAGGGCCCGACTCTGGGGGTTACCGTGTTGGTGCGTAACCGTTTTAACCTGCCCGATGTAAGGTGTATGTATGTGGAATTTTATTACTCCTCTAGAGCGACCGCAAATGGAGACCGAGACCCAATACCGACCACCCAGGGAATTAGAAAAATTTCCCACCCCTGGAGTAATTCGATCCGGGAAGCATTCAGACTATTACACCAAAGCCTGCCTCTCTTATCACTGAGCCATCCGTCCTTGTTATTTTTTATTAAGTTGGATAATTGCGCCTTTTTCATTCAGGGCGTTGCAGGAATGTCACGTTCTGCAAGCCAGTCTAGCATTTGTTGCTTCTTATTGTTTGAATTTGATGCCGGATTAATTTGAACATTATGATAAGGAGCGTTACAAATGACCATTACCGCGCTTTTTTGGAAAATTTGAAATCAGTTTTTCGGTCAACCACTTTTCATAATTTTTAAAATTTCGTCATGATACTATCCACATTTTGTTCCAGACTTGAAAATTAATAACGAATTCATGTTCTTCGCCTCCTGCATGCAACGTTATTAAACGTTAAACTTTTGAAATATTTGTTAATAAACCCTTGGTTGAATTGTCTGGCCAAGATTTTGATTTTGTATGGCCGCTGTGTATACAGGGTGGTGAATTTTCCATGGGCACCACTGGCATCTCGGTAACGTTAAGACGTTCGAGGTCAGTTGATTTAGAGAAAAGTTGCGCTTGTTTATGGTGATTAAGAATCTGAAAAGAAATCCTAAATACTTTGATTCGTTCTTGATTTATCACGGAAAAACGGGAAATTGTGATTTTCGAATTAAATTACCATCTTCTATAGCATTGACGTTATTTCAATCAAACTTGATAACTTTATGTGTTTGATCGCTAGGAGTTGAATGGCATTAACAGAAATTTTCCAGATTTTGACATATAGAAGTCAGCTTTTTTCCATTCCCCGGTAGATTGCCTTAGCATAAAAAGTTAACAGGCTTACACATGGATTGTTTACAAAAATATTTCCATAATGTAAAACTCCTCGAATATGACAAATTCAATCTAGCATTTCTAAAAATATTTTATTTACTAGTTAACGTTTCTAACAGTCATTTATACATACAAATTTATTGTGCTCATATAGGCAGATCAGTATGATATTTTTGTGGTTATGTATTAGATATACGATAATTTTAAATTTTTCTCTATTTAATTGCGCATTTTGAGCAACTAGACGTTAAAATTAAAGCTTTAAAAATGCAGTTGCCTTAATTTTTAATTTAGCGTGGAATAAAGAATTCCATTTGAATTAATTATAGATAACAAATTGGCTTCTGTCATAGAAGATAAAAGATTGCATACTAAAATTGTATGATCTCTGTCTGTCGTAACTTCCGTTTATAATTTTTGAAAATTTCAGAAAAAATTTGTATGAATATATTTTTAATATATAGGGTTGGTTAACTAATATGTCCCTCCTTAAATGTGGTTGATGCAACCCAACATACATATAGCATGGCAATCACAATCACTTTATCTGTAATTAAATTAAATTGAGCTATGTCGTCTACTTATAATAATACTAAGTCGCGGATTTGCCATTACGCTAAGTAGGCTGAAGGCGATAAATATTTGAAAGCGGCAAATTTGCGAAGCGAAGACGACGTGATTAAGTTTTTTAGATGATTGAATTATAATGATATGTTAGTAATGTTTTCTACGTATCGAAATACATCACGAATTCACCGTCCGCTACACCGTCTATTTAAATAAAAATGAAAATTGCTATATTATAAACTCTTATTTATTGTTAAGGATTGCTATATTTTTAATAAATACTTCATCTTTTTCTATTTATCTACCTTTTTTGCCACTAAATAAAATCAGCTATTAAAATATTAAATTTCAGGTTATTTTGAAAACTAAATGGGGGCAATATGTACCTAATTAATACATTTTGGTACTTGGGCCAAAATGCAGAGAAGAAAACCTTGTTTTCAAAATAGGATAGCCGTTTACTAATTATATTGAAATTCGTCAAAAATAGTTTACGAAAATAATTATTTAGAACAAACCAACCTCAAGCTAATCTATATTAGGCACGACATTTTAGCAATGATAGTTTTTATAACAGAAATATGAAACACTTAATTTAAACATAATCTAGCTCCTACGTACAAATATTATTAAGAAACACAATTGGAGAAAGTATAAAACTATACAGATATAAAAAAATAATTCAAGAAACATTGAAGCATAAATAACGTAAATGCAGTCAATCACGCGAAGTTTGACACAGAAAGACTAATGAGAAAGATAGAATACAAACAATATACATATAGAAATAAACTGAATAAATTCTAATGCAAAAATTACAAGTTTTTAAAGAAAATAATGTGGCCATTGCAGCGTTTTTTAAATATTCCTGCTCATTTCCATGTCGGGATCATTTGGAATTTAAAGATGCTCAGGCCGGATGATGAGATATCAAGTAAGTCGAGCTGTTAACAATATTATCGTAATACGATATAAAATATATTATAGTTTAATTTGTTCTTTGAAAATTTGAAGGAAACGATAATTATAACAACGGAGGAAGAGATATAAGAGAAAATTCTGTTGAATGTAGTGACTTATCTAATCTACTTGTATGGAAAAATGAACTTGTGCTAATTTCTTACTATGCGATACCTAAATGTCGACCATTAATCCCATTCTAGCATTAGAAAAATTAAGTATTATACAACGTGGGTCAACTAAGTTGTCCCTCCCTAAAAGTTGTTGATGCAACCCAGCATACATGTATCACAGCAACTGAGATTATTTAATTATGTATAGTATAGAAATTGAGTTACTTTCTGTCAAGTTGATCTCCTACTGTTATAATTAGGTAACAGTTTTACTAATATTAATTGTATTACCATTTAAGAAGGAAAGCACCCCTTAGTGCAACAGTGCTATAGCAAAAATAACATGTAAAATTAATAAATAGAAAAGTTTAGTTTAATTCAGTAAATCTTGAAAATTGCCTCCCATTTCTACTAAGGAAATAGTAATAAAGCTGCTTCAAAGAAACAATAATGTACACAGAAGACATTAGGGAATGTCAACGGTATTGAGCAATTTCAAAACGAGCTACAAGTATTCCTGGATATGCAAAAAATAGATATATATGTCTCATATCAGAGACACATCTTACAAACAAAAAGTTATATATATATTGTTGTGTATGCATGCCCCCACCTTACTTAATACGTTCAGCAACTAAAGAAAGAAATTACTGAGAATAACATATTAAAATTAATGAAGGTAATTCGTATCTAAAACCACGACTATATGAGACACTCAGGGTAATATATTGTATTACGGACTTGTAGTATACTATAAACCTGTAACAACCTGAACAAGTAATAAATATTCAATAATTTCCATAAATAAAGTCTGAATTTACAATCCATTACATGGATGCTCCCTAGTTTTACAAATTTAAACATTACCAATTAAAGAACTAATAAACACAACTGAATCCTCTCGATTACAGTCAAATCTTTAGTTTAAAGTATCATCCACCTTGTTCGACGCCACAAAAACTAATCACTAACCTCTTTCTTCAGTAGATCTTTCCAAACTGCCCCAAAACACTCCTACCAGCTGTCCAGAGCTTTATCAAGCGCCACCTCGGCTCAAACTGGAACTCTTTCCAATATTATCTTCTTTCCAATCTTCTCATTACACTTTAACACCTACTAACTTCTCCAACTTCTCCTGGATGTAAATTGTAGTTAAATTTTCACAAAAAATTATTCTTGTTTAAGTACCAATTCAAAAATATATCCACCAGTCATTAAAAACTTTATTCTTCAGCTTATAAAAAACCTTTACAATCTTCTATGTAGAAAAACACGTTTATCAGCTATTCTATACCAAGACTTTAATACCATGTCCATAAAAACACCCTTCTTTACTTTTCTCAATTTCTCGTAACTAATTAAATGTTAATTTTAACTTTTTATACAAGATACGTAAATGCACACATCTTTCTTTTTTCAAATTTTTATGGTAACTAATAAATAAATTTTCATTTTTTCCTTCTACCAATAAATATCAACATTTTCAAACACAACCACCTATTTACAAATAAATTACACAATGTCTAACAACCATCGGACACTGCATGCAATGGATAGGAATTATTAATCATTCCTTTCTAAACTAAAGAAAATAAATAAAGTTTAAAGGATATGAATATGATACTGCTAGATGAAGAAGTGCAGTAATAATCAGAGAAATCTTAACACACTACGAAGAAAGCAAGTGTGAAACGGAAGTGATACAAGCTACAGCTGTAATTATCAAAACACGACAAAATATTACAGTTGCAGCAATCTACTGTCCACTAAGGCATACAATAAAAAGAAAATGACTATTTAAGCTTGTTACAAAGTTTAAGAGAACGATTTATCGTTGGAGGAGACTTCGAAATACCGCTTGGAATGAACTTGGACGCCAAACTACATAACATAACAAGCTACTTCTGTACAGCCAATTTTTAAAACCAGAAGAGAAATACGGTTGTCAACTTTGGGGCTGTGACAGCAAAACTAACATTAACCATATTCAAAATTTCCGTAATAAGGTGCTGAGGAGTATCGTAGATGCGCCCTGGTACGCTAGAAACAGTGATATCCACAGCGATCTATTGCTAAAAACCGTGACAGAAGAAATAAAAAACCTTGCCCAGCACGCGACGAGACCAGTCTGCATGACCACATACAAATCTAGTGAGAAGACAAAACTATTTGAGCTAGTGTAAAGCGACATTAGAATGTCACTGAAATGAGCTGAGCAAAAGTCAAATGGTAACACACGAAAAAAAAAGTTGCAAAATAGACATGAGAGGACACCGCTGGGTACATTCTTAAGATAACTGTTTAGTTAATTTAGGGTAGATATACAAGGTCGGACAAATATGAAACGTGATTGGCACTACTGCGGACGCTATAAGAAAGTGACTGTTCCAAATCATATCCAAATTGTAGCTAGAATTTTTGTCTTCACATAACTAAACGGCATCCTGTCAGAACTTGCGTGGTAGGTTGTGCATGGGATGAACAAGTTAGTGCAGCTGTCACATGTGACACAAGTCAAACATGGAGCAGAGAGCGAACATTAAGTTTTGTTGCAAATTGAGGAAAACGGCCACGGAGACATTCGAGATGTTGAAAACTGTGTACGGCGATGAAGCCATGTCTCGTACTCGCGTTTTCGAGTGGTTTGCCAGATTTCGTGAAGGTCGGCAGGACCTTTATGATGATCAGAAGCCGGGTCGTCCGATCACAACGAGAAACCCCGTAACGATCGAAAAAGTCCGACAACTTGTGGCGGCTGATCGACGACTGACACTGAGAATGATGGAGCAAGAACTGGGTATTAGCCGTGAAACCATTACAACCATTTTGGAGAAGGATTTGAAGAAAAGAAAGGTCTGTCCCAAATTTGTCCTGCAGAATTTGACCGTTGAGCAACAAGCGCATCGAGTGGACACCTCCCGCGACTTCATTGCAACAGCCAACAGTGACCCAAATTTTCTGGATTCAATTGATACTGGCGATCGAAGACGTCTCCCAGGCCAAAGAAATTCCGTCTCCAAAAATCGAAAGTGAAGCCCATGCTGATCACTTTCGTCGACAGTCAAGGCATCATTCACAAAGAATTTGTGCCACCGGGTGTCACCGTCACTAGCCTGTACTACATATAAGGTTGTCATGACGCGTTTACTAAAACACATTCGACGTGTGCGACCGCATTTCGCAGCCTCCGGCAAGTGGCACCTTTTACACGAAAATGCCCCTGTGCATTCTGCCTTTATTGTGAAGACGTTTCTGGCGATAAGAAATGTCCCAGTCTTAGAACATCCTCCCTATTCGCCGGACTGTCTCCAGCGGACTCCATGCTGTTTCCTCAGCTGAAATTGACCCTCAAGGGAAGGCGCTTTGACAACGTGGAAGACATTCAACGGAATATTACCGCGGAACTAAACGCACTTCCTCGCGACAAGTTTAAGCAGGCTTTCCGCGACTGGTATCGTCGATGTCAACGGTGCGTAGAAGTCGAGGGAGAGTACTTCGAAGGACGCTAGAGGGATTTTCACCTATTTGTCCGACCTCGTAAATTGCTGGTTAGTCTTTAGACTAGTTGTAATGTAAAACTTCATAATAAAAAAACACCACTTTTACATGTTTCCCAATTTGACTCAAAACGATGTTTGAACTCGAACAAGCGTGTCGCGTGTAATTGATGTACACGCCTCGAGTATTCTATTTCGAAAATCATGCTTATTTATTACCGGAGTTCAGTAAACTATGTATTTAATTGTATTCCTATTAAAAAGTCTAAGTGGAGTGATTTCGCAACTTCTTGGTGACCATAGATTCACAGCTTCTCTTCCAATCTAATTTACTCCAAACACATACCTTTCATGCCGCACCAAACATTTAGAGAAAAGATTCCTTGACAATAGGTAACACGATCCAGTACTGATTCCCTTGTGCGTAATAATGCGAATTATGCCTTCGCTGAAGGTCATTTTCGTTCAGTTCGTGCACCAAGGTGATGTGATAGGGATGAAATACATTTGCTTCCTCTACTAATATCCACATTTGTGCTTAGATCTTTTTGAGTTACATGGGAATTCTCGTGTACTGCCTCTAACAGCACTAGTTAGTTTTCCATGTCTGTAAACGTTCTGGGACTACATCTTTTGGAATTAATATATTTACCTTCACATCCTAATATTTTTTCAGGTGGTGGTCTTCTAGTTGGATAGCACCTGATATATAATTTGCGTGCTGCATTCACCAAAAATAAGCAACGAATCTATCATCTCCTTATTTCAAAACATGCCGCCTATAGGTTAATATATTTGACGCTTATAGGCTGATATATGTTGCCGCTTAGTCTTATTAAATATTACTACAGGCGTATCTAAGATTTTGGAGCCCTTGTCAAACTGTTAATTTGACGTCCCTAGTGGATATATGATCCTATGCCTAGAAACATTAGATTTTTACAAAGAAGGCATCGGCCAACTACAGAGGTATTTTTGTTAAGAGCACCTTTTTTGAGATGAAGGCAAGCCGCTTTCCATGATTTGGAACCTGCATTAAACCGTAGGTCCTCTGCATTTATGTATATTGCTTAACGTGCACGCCGTAGGCATAGGAGGGAATGTCTATAGCCCTATAGATGCACGTATGCGCACATGCGCATGACCGTGCGATGAACTGTTTCTGGAGGTGTTGGAACAAACCTAATAACGTCTGGAGAATATCCATTGTAGCAAGCAATATTTTTGGTGTACCGATATTAAATTCGGTATCGCTTTGGATTTAATGGAAAGGTAAGTAGTCTATAAACCAAACAATTAAAAGCCGCCATTTTATGTTGAAAACAATGATTTGAGTCATTTGTTTACATTGGTTTCTTTCCTGTAAACGTCAAGTTCTAATCCTTTACAGTTATTTCTAATAACTAACACGTGAAGAAACGGTAACTGTCCTTTGTTTTCTAATTCATTCGTGAACCCTAACGAGGATTTAGTATTTAAGCTTTTATTTGTTAGATTACTAGCATGGAAGTTCAATTGTTGATTTGGTGGAGGATTTATCTCCAGAGGTATTCCTCAGCCAAGTTACTTTAGTTAGTCCAGTGAAGATGGCAACTTAGTTGCCGAAATACGTATTTAGGTATTCTAAATATCGTAGTGGTAAGAGGTTTTCCAAATTTTATGTAACATAAGATAATAACGACCCTAATAAGGAGACTTCTTTAAGTTACTTAAATATTTGCTACTACGAATCGTGTTCTTATTCGCGTTTACCTTCCTTCACATATAGAATTTCATCAAAATTCGACGGGCCTATTCACCGCTACGGAGATTTTGATGATCACATACATGCACACCCATAGACTACTAGGAACTACTTTTTGGTGTTCTTGAAGATCCGAATCAAACATTTCTTCTAAAACCTATGAAATCAATACTTTCCTATAATGCTAGTACGAGGAAGCAAAAATGCAATCGATACTACTACTACTAACTGTAACGTACTTATTGGCTAAACGATATTTACTGATGAGTATTTAAAAGATCTGAAGAATATTTAGTGAAAAAGACACCTGACTACCTTGTTTTCAAAATTTTCAATCGCTTTGAATTTATTTGAATTTTGAATTTTCACAGTATATTGAATCATAAATATACATGTCATCCTAAAATTAAGTCTACCTATATAAATTACAATTCAATGCCTGTTTAGGAATTGTCCTCCTGTTCAGCCGGGAATCGCTTTTTATCTACAGATCGTTTAAGAATTTTTAGAACCACATAAGGAGAAAATAGAATAAATGTTGAAAATATCATAAAGTCTTATTTATTGTTAAGGATTGCTATGTTCCTTCTATATTTTTTATAAATACTTCATCTTACTTATACTCATACTTTTTCTGTTTATCTACCTTTTATATCCAATTTTAATGTTATGTTCAGAAGCGAAACTAGGCATTGCCAAAGGGAGAGTTGCAAAGGGCGCCGCCTGGAGAGAGATTCAAAGGACGTCAAATTTGCTAATACTTGCAAAAACATTTAAAATATCCACAAGGGGCGTCAAATTAACAATTTGACAAGGGCTCCAAAACTTAGATGTGCCTGTAGTAATATTTAATGAGCATAAGCGGCAAAATGTATAGGCCTATAAGCGATAAATATATCAGCCTATAGGCGGCAAAATCGTAAATCCGCCAATGGCTGTTAATGTACTTAAATTATAAATACGGTGGAGCGATGACATCAAAGCAGTGGCCGGAAAGAACTGAATGAGGATTGCCAGAGATAGAGATAAGTGGAGACAAATGGAGAAGGCCTATGTCCAGCAGTGGACCCAAACAGGCTGAAAAGAAAAAGAAAGAAGAAGTACTTAAATTTTGAGGAAGATGTTTCCAAATAACGAGATGACAGATTCGTTGCTTATTTTTGGTGAACGAAGCATGCAAATTATATATAAGGTGCTATCAACTAGAAGAACACCGTCTGAAAAAATATTAAGACGCCTTGACAAAGCGCAGGTAAATTTGTCAATTCCAAAAGATGTAGTCTCAGAACATTTACAAACATGGAAAATTAACTAGTGCTGTTAGAGGCAGTGAACGAGAATTCCCATGTAAGTCAAGAAGATCTAATCCCAAATGTGGATATTAGCAGAAGAAGCACATGTATTTCATCCCTATCACGTCACCTTGGTGAACGAAAATAACCTTGAGAGAAGGCATAACCTGCACTATTACGCACTGGATACGTGTTGCCCATTTTTAAGGAATTTTTTCTTCAAATGTTTGGTGTGGCATGGCAGATATGTGTTTGAAGGAAATTGGATTGGAAGAGAAGCTGTGCATTTATGGTCCCGAAGACGTTGCAGAATTACAAAATTACTCCACTTAGACTTTTTTAATAGGTATGCAATTATAGAAATATTACACCTAACACTCTTGCTCAAGTCCAAACATCGTTTAGAATCAAATTAGGAAACAAGTAGAAGTGGTGTTTTTTTATTATGTGTTACATTACAACTTGTCTAAAAGACTAACCGGCAATTTTTATCTAACTTAAATTAACTATACAGTTATCTTAAGAATGTATACAGCGGTGTCTTCCCAGTTGTATTTTGCAACATTTTTTTCGTGTGTTACCACTTGACTTTTGCTCAGCTCATTTCATTGACACTTTCTTGTTCCTTTACACTAGCTCAAATAGTTTTGCCTTCTCACTAGATCTGTCGGCGGTCATGAAGACTGGTCTCGTGCTTCTGGGCAAGGTTTGTTATTTCTTCTGATGTAACGTTTTTTTATCCCTAGATCTTTGTGGATATCACTGTCTCTAGCGTACCAGGGCGCATCTACGATACTTCTCAGCACGTTATTACGGAAATTTTGAATATGGTTATTATTAGTTTTGATGTCGCAGCCCCAAAGTTGACAACCGTATTCCTCTACTGGTTTTAAAACTTGGCTGTACATAAGTAGCTTGTTATGGTATGCAGTTTGGCGTCCAAGTTCATTCCAAGCGGTATTTCGAAGTCTCCTCCAGCGATAAATCGTTCTCCCAAACTTTGTAACAAGCTTAAATAGTCATTTTCTTTTCATTGTATGCCTTGGTGGACAGTAGATTGCTGCAACTGTCATCTTTTGTCGTGCTTTGATAGTTACAGCTGTAGCTTGTATCTCTTCCGTTTCACATTTGCTTTCTTCGTAATGTGTTTTCTCTGAATATTACTTTACTTCTTCCTCTAGTACTGTTTTGTGGATGTATAGTATGGTAGGTTTTATATCTTTTAAACTTTATACAATTTTGTTTTGTAAGATGTGTCTCTGATATAAGACATATATCTATTTTTTGCATATCCAATAATTCTAGCTCGTTTTGATGTTACTGAATACCGTTGGCATTCCGGGCAGCTACCCTAATGTCTTCTGTGTACATTATTGTTTCTTTGAAGCAGCTTTATGACTATTTCCTTAGAAGTGGGTTGAGGCAATTTTCAAGATTTACTGAATTAAACTAAACTTTGCTTATTATTTTTACATGTTGTTTTTAGTATAGTACTGTTGCACGAAGGGGTGCTTTTCTTCTTAAATGCTAATACAATTAATATTAGTAAACCTATTACCTAATTATCGCAGTAGGAGATCAACTTACAACAATAATTAAATAACATCAGTTGCTGTGATACATGTATGGTGGGTTGTATCAACAACTTTTAGGGAGGGACAACTTAGCTGACCCACGCTGTATAGTACTTAATTTTTTTAATGCTAGAATGGGGCTAATGGTCGACATTTAGATATCGCATAGTAAGAAAATTAACACAAGTGCACTTTTCCGTACAAGTAGATTCGCGTATACCTTCCTTCACATATAGAATTTCATCAAAATTCGACCGGCCTTTTTACCGCTATGGTGATTTCGATGACCACACACATGCACACCCATAGATCTTTTTAGGAACTACTTTTGGTATTCTTGAAGATTCGAATCAAACATATCTTCTAAAACCTATGAAATCAATACTTTCCTATAATGCTAGTACGAGGAAGCAAAAATGCAATCGATACTAATTGTAATCTACTTATTGGCTAAACGATATTTACTGATGAGTATTTACAATCTGAAGAATATTTCGTGAAAAGGACACCTGACTACCTTGTTTTCAAAATTATCAATCGCTTTTTATCTAGAGATCGTTTAGGAATTTTTATATCCATTTGTTTGTTTGTTTGTTTGTTTTATTTAAGGTCGGCCTATTTCTGCTACTATGGCTAACCACCGACGCCAGGGAGCGATCCTACCACACCTGGAAATTTAGCCTGTTTGAGGGTTCTTTTGACGTGCCCAACAACACTTGGACACGGGGCCTACGATATATCCATTTAAGGAGAAAATAGAATAAATTTTGAAATTCCTGCACGAAAATACCTGTAACATCTTCAAACCAATATTATGGTGCTAATTAAATTCAAATTAATATGCCCATGTTTCTTAAATGGCGAACTCTAAAACCGATTCTGCAAAACACCTGAATTAACTGTACTATTTGAAGCAATGGTAGACCAGCCGAATTCCTCTTCAAACCAACACGGCTGGCCTCAGTCCTGCTGCAAAAAGGCCAAATCCCACTTCTATATGAATGGAATCGAACACGGGCAAGCAAAGGTGAGCGAAGTCGGTGAGTGCAATCTCTCGTGTTTGCGTGATGTATATTGGCCGCCGTGAACGAAAATAAAGCGGGATACATTTTCCAGCAATCTTATGGTAGAATGTTGTTAGCAGTTTAACATCCAACGTGCTCGGTTCACATAGTGGAACTTGGTGCATGTGAACAAGTGTCAGGTATTTTTACGCATTACTTCAGTCATGTGGGTGTGTTTAGAATTATAATTACGTTTGTTTTAATTTAATTTTTGTATCGAGCCGGCAGTGCGGACGCTTTTGGACTGTTGGTGCCTTTTAAGGGATTATTTTGAATAATTCTGGGTAAGTTTTGCTTTTTTATTGTTCCATGTTTTTGAGTGTGGGATTTTACGCCGAAAATGCCTTCTGCTTTACGCTCGTTTCCCACGAAGCTCTTTGTTGTGTGTACTTTTATGCTCCAACAAGCGCGACTTGTTTTGGTGAAATTCAGAAGTTGCCGAATATACGAGCGCCGCGGGCTAAACTGCTATTTTTCGAAAGTCGCGGGTCAAACGTGGGTTGTGACCGAAGTAAATGTTGCCACCTCTCTTTAACTTTTAAATTATCTTTCGTTTATCTTAGCGAAAACATTCCGTTTCTACTTATTTTCTTCTTCTTTTAGGTTTCAAAATTAAGAAGAATTAAATGAAATTCGATACACATATATTAATTGGAATGAAAATTCATTCTTTGAAATTAATTTAAAAATTGAAATGCCTTTGTTGTAACTTGCCGCTGGCCTACTTCTTGGAGTTAAAGAACCTTTCGCGGCATTTTATGACCAGAGACACGCCCATCCGTAGAAATTCTTAGAGATTTTCAAAATCTTGTTAATTAAAATAATTTGCAAATCTGAAGAAAAATTAATTAGAATGCCCAATTGCTGACTAAGAGTCCACGCCCTTTATATATTTACGAAAAACAAAGCATTTTAAAGGAAACGCTCAAAAATAATACACCTAAATAAGTCAAATAAATATAAATCACGTGTACAAAGAAAAATTCCATAGAGGGCGTCGTCAAAGGAAGGGTTAATATTTGTTTCAATTCAACCCAAAAATGTATGTTATTATGAAACTTCTCTACGCTAAATTTAAGTGAATCCCCTCTTTGCAACAAATTCTACTTGGTATGAGAGAGCCCTATGTTGTTTTCTTAGTAAATAACTACAATCCAAGATCAAACTTTGTACCATACATAATACAAGATGCAGACACGCCCATTTATGTTATATCCAAGAAATGAATAAAAACAGTATTATAAGTATTAAACACATAAAGAAGTATTTCCGCATGAGGACTTTAATAAATTACAATTGAATAAATAATAATGATCTGCGCTATTGTTATTAACCGAAAATATTCATTTCTGTGAAAAATAACTGTTTGATATTATTAAACGTAATTTAAATGGTGTAAATAAATACTCGTTAGCAAATAATAACAGCAATGCTAAAATCGGGAAATACCCTAAATAAATGCAACTAAAAAAACAAAAAGTAGAGCATTAAGAGCCATTTTTTTCAAAAGCGCCATCTTCTATGGCTTAATTAAATGTATTAATCTTCAAATTAAAAGTATTCCATAGGGTGCACGAAGAAACAATTGCATCTTTAGCAAAGTGTAGCACCTAAACACAATACCCAAATTGAACATTCGAAAATACAATACAAGATGTCTAGGATTAAATTTTACTGCTAGGATTTCGTTTACCTTTGTTATTTGTGGTCAGTATTTTTGGGAACTGTTAAGGGTGTCTGTAACTGTAATACTTTGTGTTTTTATTATATTATGTGTTCAAGACTCATTTTTAAAATGTCAATATACTGCATCACTTTTATGCACAATTAACTGAGAGCAAACGGTTTTAAACTTTTGTGAACGTTATCCCATGGCTAGCATATGGCAAACAGTAATATTCGTCAATACCCTACTGAAAACATTCGAAATCAGAAAATTCTGTAAATATTACTGATGCTACAAAACGGATTATGAAAACGTATGACATCAAGTAAAAATTAACCTTAGAGCGCGAGAACGACTTTAGAATATTATTGTTATTAATTTTCGAACAGGAACATTTTTAATACGGTATAATGAATAAATATAATAGTAATGGTGTATGTGTTGTAACTAATATAAGTAATCTCGTGGTAGTTTGGGTATTTTAAAGTAATACTGGAGTAGTCGTGGTTTGTCCGGATAATATAGATACTTTTAAGATAGTTTAGAATCTAGATAGTTTCGAGGTAGTCTGGGTATCCCGAGGCAGTTCTGATAGTATTCTGGTAGTTTCAAAATAGCCTGAGTAGTCTTGTGCTGGTCCGAACAGGGGCAGAGTATTTTGGAGATAGTCGATGTAGTTCCGGGGTAGTTTCGTAGTTTTTGTAGTCGCAGAGCAGTCGGACCAATCCTGAAGTAATTTCGAGATAGTTTGGGTAATCCCGGCGTAGTTTTTATGTAATTTCTGCTTTGACGATGAGACTAGTATTGAGATACTTTAGTGGTAGTCTGAGTATTTTAGGTACTGCTGGGGTAATTTCGCAATAGTTTGATTAATCTCGGCGTGTTTTAAAGTAGTTTGTTCGAAACCGGATCACCAACAAAATATACTAAGTAGCTTCGGAGTAATTTCGAAATAGTGTAGATAATATATAGTCCAGGTAGCTCCAGGTTAATTTGAAAGTAGGTTTGGTAGTCCTAGAGTAGTTTTTAAATAGTTTGAGTAGCGCAGAGACAATAAGGCTAGTTTCAGGATACTTTATTGGGAATCTGAGCATTCATGGGGTAATTTCGAAGTAGTCTCATTAGTCTCGGGGTAGTTTCGAGGTAGACACTAATTAGTGCCGGGGTAATACCGAAGTAGTCTGAGTAGTTTCGTGGTGATTTAGAAATAGTATAGACAGATAATATATAGTACAGGTAGTCCATGTTAGAGGTTGTCTGTTCAGCATCGGAGCAACAGCGAAGTGTACTAAGTAGTTTCGGGGTAATTTCGAAATAGTGTAGATACTAATATAGTCCAGATAGTTTCAGGGTAGTTTCGAAAAAGTTTAGTAGTCCTACAATCCTTTTAAAAAAGTTTAGTAGTCCTACAATCCTTTCAAAAGTAGTTTGGGTAACGCAGGAACACTGAGGCTAGTTTTGGAATACTTTCGTGGGCCTATAAGCATTCATGGGGTAATTTAAAAGTAGTCTCATTAGTCTCGGTGTGGTTTTGGCAGTAGGCAGAGTAGTTTCGGGTTAGTTTCGAGGTAGACACTAATTAGTGCCCGTGTAATACCGAGCTAGCTTGAGTAGTTTTGAAATAGTATAGATCATATATAGTCCAGGTAGTCTCAGGATAGTTTCGAAAAAGTTGTAGTAGTCCTAGAATCCTTTCAAAGTAGTTAGTAGTAGTAGTTAACGCAGGAACACTGAGGCTAGTTTTGGAATACTTTCGTGGGCCTATAAACATTCATGGGGTAATTTAAAAGTAGTCTCATTAGTCTCGGTGTGGTTTAGGCAGTAGGCAGAGTAGTTTCGGGTTAGTTTCGAGGTAGACACTAATTAGTGCCCGTGTAATACCGAGCTAGCTTGAGTAGTTTTGAAATAGTATAGATCATATATAGTCCAGGTAGTCTCAGGATAGTTTCGAAAAAGTTGTAGTAGTCCTAGAATCCTTTCAAAGTAGTTAGTAGTAGTAGTTAACGCAGGAACACTGAGGCTAGTTTTGGAATACTTTCGTGGGCCTATAAACATTCATGGGGTAATTTAAAAGTAGTCTCATTAGTCTCGGTGTGGTTTAGGCAGTAGGCAGAGTAGTTTCGGGTTAGTTTCGAGGTAGACACTAATTAGTGCCCGTGTAATACCGAGCTAGCTTGAGTAGTTTTGAAATAGTATAGATCATATATAGTCCAGGTAGTCTCAGGATAGTTTCGAAAAAGTTGTAGTAGTCCTAGAATCCTTTCAAAGTAGTTAGTAGTAGTAGTTAACGCAGGAACACTGAGGCTAGTTTTGGAATACTTTCGTGGGCCTATAAACATTCATGGGGTAATTTAAAAGTAGTCTCATTAGTCTCGGTGTGGTTTAGGCAGTAGGCAGAGTAGTTTCGGGTTAGTTTCGAGGTAGACACTAATTAGTGCCCGTGTAATACCGAGCTAGCTTGAGTAGTTTTGAAATAGTATAGATCATATATAGTCCAGGTAGTCTCAGGATAGTTTCGAAAAAGTTGTAGTAGTCCTAGAATCCTTTCAAAGTAGTTAGTAGTAGTAGTTAACGCAGGAACACTGAGGCTAGTTTTGGAATACTTTGGTGGGCCTATAAACATTCATGGGGTAATTTAAAAGTAGTCTCATTAGTCTCGGGGTGGTTTTGGCACTAGGCAGAGTAGTTTCGGGTTATTTTCGAGGTAGACACTAATTAGTGCCCGTATAATACCGAGGTAGCCTGAGTAGTTTCAAAATAGTAAAGATCATATATAGTCCAGGTAGTCTCAGGATAGTTTCGAAAAAGTTTTAGTAGTCCTAGAATCCTTGCAGAGTAGTTTGGGTAACGCAGGAACACTGAGGCTACTTTTGGAATACTTTGGTGGGCCTATAAGCATTCATGGGGTAATTTAAAAGTAGTCTCATTAGTCTCGGGGTGGTTTTGGCAGTAGGCAGGGTAGTTTCGGGTTAGTTTCGAGGTAGACACTAATTAGTGCCCGTATAATACCGAGGTAGCCTGAGTAGTTTCGAAATAGTATAGATCATATATTTTCCAGGTAGTCTCAGCGTAGTTTCTAAAAAGTTTTAGTAGTCCTAGAATCCTTTCAGAGTAGTTTGGGTAACGCAGGAACACAGAGGCTAGTTTTGGAATACAGTCGTGGGCCTATAAGCATTCATGGGGTAATTTAAAAGTAGTCTCATTAGTCTCGGGGTGGTTTTGGCAGTAGGCAGGGTAGTTTCGGGTTAGTTTCGAGGTAGACACTAATTAGTGCCCGTATAATACCGAGGTAGCCTGAGTAGTTTCGAAATAGTATAGATCATATATTTTCCAGGTAGTCTCAGCGTAGTTTCTAAAAAGTTTTAGTAGTCCTAGAATCCTTTCAGAGTAGTTTGGGTAACGCAGGAACACAGAGGCTAGTTTTGGAATACAGTCGTGGGCCTATAAGCATTCATGGGGTAATTTAAAAGTAGTCTCATTAGTCTCGGGGTGGTTTTGGCAGTAGGCAGGGTAGTTTCGGGTTAGTTTCGAGGTAGACACTAATTAGTGCCCGTATAATACCGAGGTAGCCTGAGTAGTTTCGAAATAGTATAGATCATATATTTTCCAGGTAGTCTCAGCGTAGTTTCTAAAAAGTTTTAGTAGTCCTAGAATCCTTTCAGAGTAGTTTGGGTAACGCAGGAACACAGAGGCTAGTTTTGGAATACAGTCGTGGGCCTATAAGCATTCATGGGGTAATTTAAAAGTAGTCTTATTAGTCTCGGGGTGGTTTTGGCAGTAGGCAGAGTAGTTTCGAGGTAGACACTAATTCGTGCTCTTATAATACCGAGGTAGCCTGAGTAGTTTCGAAATAGTACAGATCATATATAGTACAGGTAGTCTCAGGGTAATTTAGAAGTTGTTTTGGTAATCCTGGAATAGTGTAGTGGCGCAGAGACAATGAAGCTAGTTTTGGGATACTTTCGTGGGCATATAAGCGCTCACGGGGTAATTTAGAAATAGTCTCCTTAGTCTATGGGTGGTAGGCAGAGTAGTCTCGAATTAGTTTCGAGGTAAACACTAATTAGTGCCGGGATAATACCGGGGTAGACTGAATAGTTTCGAAGTAGTATAGAATATATATAGGCCAGGTAATCTCAGGGTAGTTTCGAAGTGGTTTAAGCGGTCCTAGGGTACTTTAGAGGCATTTAAAAAATGTCATTTGTTTGTTCTTCATCTTGTCTTATGTACCACCTTCTTTCATTCGAATAGTATTACTTCTTATTATTACTTTGTTTGATATAATATCCAAAATGCCACATAAAATACTATACTACAACATACATTACGGGAAATATAATAAATACATACATTTGGATATTCCACATATAAATAAAAACCCCATAATATTTCCCGAAATCTTTTACACGTACAAAATAAAAAACTTTAAAATTTTCAGAATTTCTTTAATGATTATTCTTCATACAGCAAATTCAAAATTTGCTTAAAATAAATTTCGAAATCTTCAATTTCAAACATAGACATGCAGACGGATATGTACAAAACCTATACCCATTTTTTTTTGCTACAGTCTACATCTTATCTTATTACTCTTTTGGAATGTGAAGTCAAGTAACAATCTCTGTTAATTTTTTCTTAAACGCCCCTTGTTTATACATGACCATAGACCACTACACTATACTGTATAATGTAATAAATACATACACTTACTTTTACTGAAAGGTGTATTTAAAATAACAGTAATTATTGTTGGTGTTACTGTCGTATACTACACTTTTATTGCGAGCTGTCACGTATCCCTGTTTGCATTATTCAACGGATTCTGTAGAATAAAAATACATTGCATAAAAATAAGTTACGTGTTAGAAATGTAAATCAGCATGCAGATGGTAACTACAATGTAATTATTATAACCATATGCAAAGTGCTGAGTCACTTTGTTGAACTTTCCCAACCCTCAACAACAATCTAGAAGTGGTGATTAATTCCTTGATAATGTCACTTTGATTTCCCTAAATTTTATTTAAAAAGATGTATGTATTTATCTGTCTACTTATGAGTCTGCATATTAAGTTACTAACAATTACATGCAAATCAGTAGCAAATATCTGACCTGTGAATTGTATAGGGAATTATTTTTTGCAATGATGATTTTAAAATTTCGAAATGTTATTGTCACAACATTGAATCTGACGTTAATGCATTGGTTGCAAAATAAAATAAAAAAGTATATAACAAATATTCAAGTGGAACTATTTCGTAAACAAGCTACTGGCTATGACACATAAACAGTATAAACAGCTTATACATTCGTGAGTTAACGAAAGGTGATACATAAGCGATTCATAATATATTTCTTAAAAATATTACATATACCAAGCACATCACAATGACGCACTTTTTCTACACTTTTTAGATCCCACTCTAGTCGCAATATTTGTTACTATATTGGAAAATGCTTTATACAGGATGTTCCAACTAAAACAGTACGAATAACTATGGAAATGATCAAATTTGAAAAAATCGGGGAGGCAGGTCAACAATAGTACGAAGGGGGACATCTTTTACCATGTAAATCATCTACCCTACTACCATCACCAACCCCAAAATTTTAAACGACAAGAAGGGGTATTAAGTTATACTTCAATTGAAAGGTTTTCTAAACCTAAAAAAGTTGATATGGATATGGTTATTGAGAAATGGCAGTTGAACAATTAAAAAAAGTGTTCAAAATAGCCACCACCAACTTACATATAATAGTATAAGCGATAGAATATTTCAAGCACAGAATAAATACCTACGGTATACCGTAGGTATTTATTCTGTGTTTCAAGCTTGTACAAATAGCAGGAAAACCTTTCAAATGTACTACCACTGACCCTTGTCATTTAAAACTTTGGAGTTGATAATGGTGGAGGCTAGGAGGGTGAAATAGGGTAGATGACTTACATGATAAAAGATGTACCCCTCCAAACTATTGTTGACATGTTGTTGACATTCATAATTACAAAGATATTCAGGATGGGCTGTTAACACTTTCTAAGGTCGGTACCAAAAAAAAAAAGCAACGAAAAAGTTACAGATATAATTATTTTCTCTCTCTCTCCCTCCCTCTCTCTCCCTCTCTCTC
>JABXWE010004291.1:0-43937 GCA_014611495.1 Limonius californicus
TCTCTCTCTCTCTCTCACCACACACAATTTCCCAATTCGACTTGCAACCGTGGAATCTTAATGTTAAAACGAGTATCTGTCGTTCAGATTCGACGTTAAACTGTAGGTCCCCCGTGTTGCTACCTTAGCGCTGATAAACAGTTGACAGAAAAGAGGCCGGTGCCCAGCAGTGGGAAAATGCTGACAATGATGGACATTACATTAACTTCGAAATATTGAAGTCAATACTAATCGTTTTTCCGAAAGTTTGTACTGAACCTAGAAGATAAAATGTTTAGCATCATAAATATTCCTACACTATTCCATGAAATAGATTATTGTAATTTTTATTTATCTGTCAAACATTTTACCATATATTTCCTAGAATGGAAATACTCGTACTTCTACAATTACGCCAACTTCTTCGTTTGTGCATGTTTTAAAGGTCTTTGGATTTTTGTTACACCACATTTACTGCCACGTTATTAAAGCAGTTACTAAATCGTTGACTGATATAAAAGTGAACCGAGTAAGGTGGATTTTTTTAAATTTTATTCGAATGAAAGTTTCATTATAAATCATTATTGTGAATTATTTAACGATTCGGTGCGGCCGATTAGGCACGAGCACAATTCGACGCGACGACAATTCGGCGCTATGGGCTTTATACCTAAACATAAATTTTACGTTCTTGTATATAATACAAGGACTGCCAAAAGTCATGAAGCGGTTAGAACTAGTTGTTGTAAACCATAAAATATTTATTCAGGTTGTGCTATTTGTATAATACTATAGCACGATTCTATATAATAATCCTACATATTTGTTGAATACTGAGGTTCTGTCAAAAATATTTCTAAAATTTCTTAGATATTTATTCAGGCATACGTCCTTGTACGATCGTATAGTAAATAAGTATCTAGGGTAGAACAAACTGCCATGCAGCTGGGGACTATAGACATATTTAAACAGAAATGGGAATGGACCATCCTATTTTATGGACGTTTATAGATAGATTAAAAGGAATTCGAAAAGGTCGTCATTTGTTATAACTATGTGCAAATGATTGTGGGCCATAAACCACAAAAAAATTAAAAAAATATCGTGATGATTATTATGTATTACAGTGCATGTAGTTTATTGGAATCACGGGTAATGATATCGTTCGGGTATTGTTATCACTTTCGCGAAGAACAGGGCGTACATATACGACTACATGGAATATCATCGTTTATAGTAACGATGACCTTCGGTTTATGTTATCAATTGTTTCTTAGGATTTTTTTCGCCTACGAGCAATAACTTTGTTTAAACGCATTTTTTTGTTTATATTTTCAAGCTCTCTCTTTCTATAGCAATTTAGCCTACAGGTTGGTTGATAGCAGCTAACTGAGTTTTATTCTAATTCTTTGCAGTGGCAGGTTTGTGTAAAATTGCAAAAAACGTATTGCAACAGAAGACGCTGCTAAGAAAACTTAAACTATAATAGCAATTGCATTGGGAAAGACTATCAAGTGGAATCTGCACTGAAACTTTTATTCATTAATGTCTGTGAAGAGAAAGAGAGCATGTTGTTGCAACGAAAGGATTGTTTTTCCGTGTATTATTATCAATCGGCTATTATTATCAAAAATTCCGAGTCCCTTAGTGATTATATTTAGCGGCATGCAATGTATTTTATATACAATTTTGACAATAATTAATAAATGTTTATATACGTTTCTACATTGGGAAAAAATTGAAAAATTTTGCACAATATTTTTTCCTGTGTTGCAGAGTGTGTACTAATGTATGCAACAAATGGAAAACCAATTCAACCTTCTAATATTTTTAGGCCTATGCCATAAAACTCTTGTTTACAACATAAAAATAAACCAAATTGAAATGATGTTTTTTGACGCACAGATTAACGTTTTCTAATACCTTTTTCTTTCCCATTCTTTCATACTACCGTCCCCCCCCCCCCCCGGAACCACTCTCGCATTACTTCGGGGGGGTGCGGGCGTCCCTTACGCACTAACCATTCATGCAACATGCACCCTAAACTTAACTAACTGAAATGCGGTCGCCCCACCTGAGATTCGAAACCACAGCGGAACGAGCGCAATTCAGTGTGACTCCGAGTGGCAACGCGTTGCTGCGCTAGACCACCGAGGTCCCTAATTCTAATACCTACTTTCAATTTATGAGAAACTTAAATTATCCGCTAGTAACCTTTAAAAAAGAGCTAAAAAATATAAAATATTATCAGTGTGAGATTAAATTGTAAAAAAGTAAAACTCATAAAATATGTATACTCGCGCCGAAACGGCTGTGCGCAATCAGATGCGCCGAATCGGCTGCGCCAAAACATCGTAGACTGACTTGGATAGATGGAATAATATAGTGGCATATGTCACTGGGCCTGCTTAGTAGGGCACGTAAAGCCGTCGGTCTCGTTTGCCGTAAGAACAGTTTCAACAATCACAAACCATTTCTCTTCTCTGCTCGATGGGTTAGGCTAGCCTCCTGCACACAAAACTAATTGTGGGTAATTAACAGGCCATCGGCTTATACACAGAGGAAGAAGAAGTTAGCTACTCGACTATTAAAAGCTTATATATTTGTAATCGGCACCCATTACGTGTTAGGGTCGACCTTATGAAAGCGAACAAAAACTACTGAATTTTAAATTTAAATAAGGTTGCAGAGCTGCTGCATTTCATTTGTGGAGTTGCTGGGTAAACAAACAGCGGATGCGATCAGAACCTTCTGGCGGCGGCAGGCAGGTGACATGCAACAGATAATAAAACACGGGCTTACCGATCTGTTTATAACTATTAGTCTCACTCTCTTGTACTCACAAGGATCTATCCCCCTTGCCAAGTTTTGAATTCGAGTAGGATACGGAAACTCATCTACCGGCTAGCTGATGTGGCAGCAGCCACTTGTAGTTACCACAATTATTCTGGCACCAATCCTCCAGAGGGAACCAGAAATTTAGACTATGCCCAGTTACACATTCTGTCATTCACAAAAGTCGCGAGGGACGTCCCCCTCAACCCCTATATGCGATGGGGAAAGTTAGAACGTAGTTGGCTAATCCCCCGCGTAAAAGCCAACGATGCCATCCTGGAATTGATGTAACATTCATAATAATAATAATAATAATAATTCTATGTAAGCGCCTGTGCGAGACCACGTCTGCAAGCTGACTACCTCCCGACTGATTGCTAGATGAAGAATGATTAAATATGCCACACACATTATCTAATCATATAGCTACTTATATTTAGTACGCTACTGTTTACAACAATTATTTGCATAGATTCACCAATCTTGTATAATAATGATAGTAGGGTCCAACGCTTGTAAACCACACAAATAACAGTAGGTACTAAGCAACCATTCGGGTAAGCACATATAATACTTCAAGGGACATAAACCATACCCTCGCCAGCGCAATAAACCCTAAATGGTAACACTAATATCGCACCTTACCTCAGCTTAGACGATAATCGCATCGCAAGCAGTTAGTAGTATGCAAAAGTAATGCCTTGCTATCAACAACGCTGTCATAGGTAGACTGCCATCCTCGTTCTTGTGAACACCCTGCTACCTTTTTGTTCTTCGTTCAAATTCCAGGAAACACTTACCTGTCCGGCCCTTCGTTCAAATTTTTTCTATCCTCGCCGGATGTAATTCAAAGCCGACAGAAGCTGTGTATACTTTTGCAAATATTTATTTGTGGAGCATACATTTAAGTACATATACATCTGCCAACTGCTTGTTGCAGTTCTTGGTATGGTTACTCACTCGGTATTAATACTTTGTCTACCTTAACTCAATTTACAACTTTATCGATCTTACTTTAGCAGGATAAACTGCTTGTTACAACTATTTAATTGACACCAATATGAGAAGTAATAAAGTAATAGCTGGGTTCTGCACAAATCTTTATTCCAATGGACAGCAGGAATGCAACCATGCCGCGCAATTAGAAACGGATAAATACTCATCAATATTCCAACAGAACTTACTCAGACACAGTATAGCATGGTCATATTCATACTGGCTATTTAACTATTTGAAATACGGGAAAACGTTTAATAATATCCGTTTTAAATGAAAATTTAATTAGGTGAGGTCATGGGAGCACCAAATGAAAATAAATACAACTGAATCGATTTCGAATCAAACACAGTTTTAATTATTTTGAAATTTATTAATGTCACTCAGCGCAAACCGAATTTGAACCAACAATATCCATGTCCGATTTCAACTCTGTTTAACGTAGTTCCGCCAACATTAATTCAAATTTATTATAACTAGCAAACTTTAATATTAGCGGTGTTTTACCGATTCCCTTGCGTTTTACGCAATTTAATTTCGGCACAAAACCGCTTCCTTCTCTTAATCCGACCGAAGGAAAAGGATAAATAGTTCGTAACAGATACCGGAATGTTTGGTAGATTCGCGGATTTGTTTAGGGAATTCAACAAGTGAATTTAAATCAGATATCCATTTTCATCATAAGTTTGCCGGCCGTAAACTTTGAATAAGGGAATTCGAGTCTCCAGAGGAGCAAATCCCTTACATTCGCGTGGCATTGTTCGAACCTGGTCGCCTAAATTATTTATTGAATTTTTTGCGCCATTTAGTTTTGCTCTGCTGAACCCAAGGGCGATACGGGCTCACCTCCACCAACGCGTTTTTTGCGATATATACGCGAGATATCATGCTTCGTTTAATATGGAGTTGCCATATTAGGGGATAATCGGTGGAAAAGGATTAAACGCGCGAAAAGGGAAAGTGTACAAGAGCGTTCCGAAGGGCATTAAACCGTCGCCAGCGACAACCACTTCGTGTTTCCGCAAATAGCACTTTCAATGTGTCGAAGTTCGGTGATCCGTCACCTTCGCGGTTTTGACAATAGAAGGCCCTACTAGAGTCGGTAATAAATTATCAGATCGTCAATTATTAAGCGGCACGTCGAAATCGATTCGACCTTTCGGAAATATCGCTTGTTATGGCTCACAAATGATAAGACGGTGGTTCATTATTAATTGTTCCTTTCGACCGCGACACACTTGAGAGTTGCAACGCTTTCATGTTATTCTGATACCAATCTACTGTTGCTCTTGTAACCTGTCCTAAGTCTTTATAAGTGGATTATCGCCAACGAAGAGAATTTATTGCTGTTGCAGCATCAATTATGAGAATGGTACAATCGCTAGGGATCAAGTCTAGAGAATAAGGGAAAGTTCTTTACTAATTAACACTCACATTATTAGTTTTTGCTAGTAGCAGCCGTATTGTTTGATACTTTCTGAAATGTAATTATTTATTTAGATCCCAATAGTAGTAAAAATCTGCAAGCTACAATGCGATGGATGAAACATATTGCTGTAGTTATTCGCACTTTAATAATTATAATTATCGCCCCACGTTGGTGGCGACAAAAAGTTTTTGTGTAATAAAAGTCATGGCAAAAAAAAAACAAACAACTTATACTAACTAGCTCAAACATAAAACTGTTGTCTCAGGGAATTACTCGTGGCTTCGTCTCGTACAAAGAAAATTGAAAACGTTCAACAAAAAATTAATAACACGTGCAAATTCGTAGAACCGTCACTTTGCTTTATAGTCACCGTAACTAGTTTATCTTTTATCAGCACCAACCTTTATACTGTAGTTAGGCAACCTAAAACGCCCCTGGACAGCTATTCATCTGGTACCCAGACTGCATACACCTCCATCTGGTTGGTACAACTCTCCGTGAACTCCCGGCTCCTCCCAACACATCGTACTTTACCATTCTTTACTTGCGACGATTAAAACCACATTTCGTTTAATGCTGCTATATTCTCCTTCTAAACATTACATTCTTTATGACATTCAAATAAAAAACCGAAAACCAATACCCCAAACAAAAACAAAAACAAACTTCCCTTTCAATTCACCCTAACTACCAATGAAAATACAAAGTTTATGACAGATGGGAAAACTATAATGCTGTTAAAACCCATTTTTTCAAATATTATTAATTTAAACAACAAATTATAATAAAACCTTTAGATGGCACTTTTGCCCAATTAGTATTTAAGCCCCTCATTTTAATATCACAGGAATATAAATGCTACGAAGTTTTAATCAACTTTCGTTATTAAAAAAGATATTATGGGCACGGTGTCAAAATAGATATAGTACTGGAAAAGGAACTAATACATCTCCAATTTTCAGCTGAATATTATCATTATCAGGATGTTATTTTAAAAAGAATTTAAATTTCCGCTCTATTACAAAGCGTGAATTTGAAAAATAAAAGAGCCGATGTTATGTTTTATTGTAGGTTAATATAACAACAAATAATCATTGCTGGACATCGAATTTAATGGGCTTTCTTTATCGTCAATATAGTTTCTTATCAGTTTCGTAGAACAAACTTGAGACAATCATTTGTGGTTAGCTTTGCTGCCCACTAGCTTCGATATTAATTTTTCAGATATCTTTGTTATAATTAAATTTCCAATTTGTTTTCTTCCACAGTCCAATATTCTTCTACATCTTCTTTAAGTACTTCATTAAGATAAAACCGTTAGACACCAATTCTAAGATGGATTACTATTCTTCCATACTGTTTCTTACTAAAACGGCGTTCATGCCTTGCACTTTCTAATCTTGTACTGCCATGATATAATTGTTCCCCATTTCTATTTTATTTAAAAGTGTTGTTAAATATATGTTATTGAGATTTTCTACTTCTGTCTAATGTAATAGTCCTATACCAAAGAACTGTCTTGTGTTAATAGAAATTAGCGCTTGGTACTAGAACTAGCTTTTCTTGGTTTCTGATCACTAATTTTGATGTCGAAAATATTGCAATAAAAATCCTAACACGTAGCGGTTAGGAACATCGAATCGATGCTGTGTGGGCAGAATATTAAAATAATAACAGGTAGTTTCATTTGATTGCTGCAATAGAGATAATTCTTGTGTTATGTTCATTTAAGTTTTGCCACTCTGTCTGAATTAATGTCGTATTCTAATTGCCGCTTCATAGGAATTAAAAACTTTATTCTAATTGTCGTTTGTTTGTTCACAACAGTTTTGGTTATTTTTTTGTTTTAAGGAATGATTTATGACTAGACCAATTTCGAGGTTTCCCTTTGTAGGCTAGATTTGCCGTTCAAGAACAATTTTTGGGATTCTGTGTTGACCCTCGGACGTCACACGTGTTGTTTTCGATCTAGAATCAATTCACCATATTTCGAAGTATGTTGCAATCTTTTTGGGGAATCCAGGTTCCTGTTGCGTTTAGATCTTCAGTCAGTCTTCTATCTTCGTTGACTCCGAACTTCCCAAATTCCATCTACGGGGGGCCGTAAATAAGTCGAGTGCTGCAACTTGGGTTTTCGATGGGTCCATCAAGTATGATTTTCGTTTCGCTGCTTTACCGTGGGGTGGCGCAATTCTAGATAAGTCTGCTAGACAATTTCGCAATAGAGCACCTTACCTCTTACTTACACCCCACACCATAAGATACTGATTGACGGGATTTCAAAGTTATTTCATTTCTTACAACTGTGGTAAATAAAAACAATCTTTATAAAGAATCTAAGAGCAATTGAATAAGTTTTGACGGTGTACATTTCAAGTGTTCAATATGAGAATCATTCATAATGCAGCACACGTCTTGTTTAGTTTCTGCCATATTCTGTTCGGCATTTCGGGTCCTTTAGGTAATCCATAGAAAGAAATCATATGGTATGAGGTCGGGGGACTGTGAAGGCCACAGAGAGAAATGCATGTCCTGCGCACCAACACGTTCTATCCACCGTCGGGGAACAACACCGTTCAGCCATTTTATTATCCTCCACAGTAAACTGCATGGGTAACTGGAGAGGCACCCAACACAGATGAGGACATCCAAAATAATAAATGTAGTATCTGGCCCATAATTAAAAATTGGAACGGACTACATGTTAACAAAATACTGTTTTCACAAACCCTTCGAAGTACGGATAAACCGTGAAGAATGGGATCAAAGGGAACTTCCAGACCAACATATAGTACCTGCGTATCTCTGGGCCAAACTACCACAATATTCCAAGCTGAAACCTATGCAATTCTAACAGGAATACAAGAGAACATAAGAAGGGGTTATACAAACAAAACCATCATTATCTCTGACAGTCAGGCAGCTTAGAAATCACTGAATGCAAACCAGATTGTCAAAAATGGTCTGGAACTGCCTTCGCAGTGTCCGAACGCTGGCAAACTCTAACAAGGTAGAACTTGTGTGGGTGCCAGGTCACAGAGGCACAGAAGGTATTGAAGAGGCAGATAAACTAGCAAAACTAGGATCTGAAACACCGTTCACAGGGCCTGAACCTGTTGTCGGTCTAACTAAACGGACAGTAAGGGGGCCAGTTAAAGACTGGATCGTAACCAAACATTCGGAACACTGGAGACTCTTACCTCGACAAAGACAAAGCAAAGCTATGATGGGCAACCACCGCCACAAGCTTAACAAAACAGTTCTACGACACAGTAGGACTCAAATTGGAGTAGTGACGGGGCTCCTAACGCTATACTGGCACTTCAGACAACACCTTTACAACATAGGGCTATTTAATGAAGATCCTATATGCAGGCTATGTGGCGAGGAAGAGGAAACAGCCTCCACATAATATTCCATTGCGAAGCCTTAGCTCGTAGAAGCTATCAAATCTTTGAGGGCACTAATCCCAACGAGATACAACCGCAAGTCAATCTGATCAACAAACTTCTAGACCTGATAAAGGGGACAGATCTATTTGACAGCGACTAGCGACAGAAGAGGATGCACAATAGGCCAAGAGGCCGCAGTGTCAAAGGGCAGTAGCAACCCTCCCCGTATAAACAATCAATCAACAAGCAATCAATTCTCCACACTATTGCTTTTTGCTTTTCCAGTTCACGGCTTGCAAGGCTCGCCGATTTCTGAGGACTGCGTATGAAAACCACTCTAGTATTGCCCAGACGGTCGTCTAATACATGCGGACATCCTGAAGTTTTACCTTTACAGATGCTCCTTGTCGTTTCGAACTGCCGATTCCAACGATAAATGCTGTTGTTGGACGGGGTATCCCTTCTAAATGTATTTCTAAAGATCCAGTGTACAGAAACTGCCGAATCGAGATTCGCTAGTTGCAAAATACAAACTGCGTTATGCTCGGGAGACGCCATGCTATATAGTAGTGCTATCACGCGGCAAACAGGGAAAACAATTTCGCGCGTAGTACACTTTCAGAGCTGTACTTTCGTGATATGTAGAATTCATACATCCACTTCCGTCCGCATATCCATACTAACCATATGAAATCCCTACAATCATTTAGGAACATGATGTATATTGGCAGACAATAAACGGAATATTGTGAACAGTTACTTGGTTTAGGTACTGAGCAAACCGGATTGCTTCTCCATCACAAATTAATCAGTTTCATAAAAAAATAAGTTTTTAAAATTATATTTTAATCACGCATCACCCGCACGGGCTAGCGTGATAGAGTATCTACATTTATTTCTCAGACCTCAGTGGCCTTCTTTTACACTCTGCATATTTTTCAATATTCTTCTATTCTGTGTTGCTTTCATCCAGTTGAATGTCGCTGTAATTTTCAGGTCATTTGTCCAGTTGGTGGTCGTCCGGTCTCCCATTTTCCAGTATATGGTCTCCAATACAGCATTAGTCCATCTTGGGCCTTTACATAATACATACATAGCTATAACGCCGGCGTAGTTCCATTTCAGTACAGTAATGGTTTTAATTGTACTTTTAATCTCAGTAGTTTTTCGAAACTATACATTGCTTTTCCTGTCTTCTAAGGATATTCCGAGCATCTGCCTTTCCACTGCTATTGGTGTTACAGCTATTTTCTTTATTGATTGTTTAGTGATGGCCCATG
The DNA here is from genome assembly GCA_014611495.1 of Limonius californicus. Classification (NCBI taxonomy): domain Eukaryota; kingdom Metazoa; phylum Arthropoda; class Insecta; order Coleoptera; family Elateridae; genus Limonius; species Limonius californicus. The sequence goes on from JABXWE010004291.1 coordinate 9,912, forward strand.
TCCATGTCTATAATGGTTTACATGTCAATGATCTATAACATTGGTAAATAGGTTTGGGGAAATTGTATCCCCCTGTCGTACACCGCCTTGCATTTTGACTTGATTTGTTTTTTCATGTAATTGGACACTAAAATTGCGTTCCTATATATGTTTATAATTAGGATTGAGTACTTGTGGTTAATTCTAGCTTCCAGTAAGGCACAAATTTCAGTACTATCGCAAACTTTTCTTTAACCATTGTCTGAAAATGGTCTCTACAACTAAAACCTACCTTAAGGCATAGTTTGAAAAGTATTTGTAGTTCTATTAACACTTGTATTATAACTTCTATTATTAGTTCATCTTCATCCGGAGATTTTTCATTTTTCAGGGTTCTAAGCCTTTTCTATTCCTATTGAAATTATACCTGTGATTTGTATAAGTTTTCATAATATGTTTTCATATTTAAAATGCACACAACTCAAGGCGCTATAGAACGCAAAATGGTAGCCATTAACCGGAAATACACGAAGAGAAATACTTGACTAAGCAAAACAACAAAATGAACGACATCTAAAATGTATGGCCCAACAGAAATGGGATGGATAGATCACGTTGTGAGAACGCATAGATGGATAAGGAAATTATGAAATTGAAGACAATGGAACCGCAAACGAAGTGGCCGATGTGAAAGCAGTTGGAGGCTTTAAGTTGTAGCAACTGGCACAAAATAGAACGAGGTGCAAATAGGAAAAAAAGAGACCTATGTCACAGAGTGGATTGAAGAAGCTTAAAGAAGAAATAGGAAGAATGTAACATTTGTACCGCCTCAGTTTAAGCCAAGGCGATCTGGGAAGAATATAATTTAATACCTTTACATAAAACTATAATATATCAGTAATACCCTTATCAAAGTTTAAATGCTAGCAAAAACATTGGTGGTTCAAGACACAATTGGTTTTGTGAACAGGTGTATTACAGTATCGGATCATAGTTCCAGGGCGTGGAAAATACGATCGGTGTTTCGTTTGCTGCTGGATTAACCATCGTCTAGGATGCAGGCAGCCTTATTGCTGTTACACGAAAAATCTACACTATAGAAATTACAGTCTAGTGTCTTGACAAAAACTTTGTTCCTGGAACATTATGAAAGATATTAGGTATGAAGGCTCTTGTGGAATTAAATAAGTCGTATCAATAGAATCAATTTTTTTACACAACGATCTATAATTTAACGTAGTTAATAAAAATGAAACCAAGCTATGTAAAGTCAACAATTATCATTTAATGAGAATCCCTAGATGAAAATTTAGGCGATAACAATAAAATCTTTGCTCGGGGTGTGACAAGACACCCAGAATACAATGCAGACATTGATCAATAATACTTGAATCATGCTGTTGAATAATGTCAACCTGAACTCCAAAGTTTAGTTACTTAGGTAACTTTAGATAAACTTCAACAACTTCAGAGAATCCGAAGTTGCTCAAACGTATATTACACTTTATCTCATACATCGAAGTTATTTTCTTACGTAAGTGAAATTTGTTGGCAGTTATTAATATTGACGTTTTAAAAACCACAACCTTCTTGTCTAACTTTGCAAAGCAAACTTATCCATCATTCCAACCGTCTACTGATACGTCAACGGCAATTACATACGTTAAAGTTAATCTAGGGGTGCAACCACGCAATGCTTGATTTTGTGTTTTAAATCTCAACCTAGAATAGGTATGAAACAAGTATGCAACAGAACGATTTAGAAAACACAGAAAAAGTTCTAGGACACATAAATAAATATAATATGTTTCAATGCTGTTATGTTGTGGTTTATTTCGTTGCAGCCGAATAGAAAACATTATGGTAGAAGTTCCTAAACCACCCGCTATCTATTCGAATAGCATAAAGATCTCGAACTTATGCATGAACAGCAGTTTATCTGCCAACAAATAAACTAACAAATATATATCAAGGAATGATAGAAACTCAACGTTCAATAAATTTCAAAAACTACTTCTACCTCAAATTATTTACTTATCCAAAAACTGGCAAATTCCTAGAAAATTCGAACTTTTGTTCTAATAAATATGTAACACCTCCTTGAATTAGAAACTTATAGGTGTATTGACACAATAAACATTAAAAGAGATATTGTAGCGTTTATCCTTCTTCTCATAGTGCAAGAACTATTGTTAAAAATGTAATACACTTTACGTAAAATTCATGGTCGGCGCAATCGTTGTACTAAAAACTCAAGAATAATCATGATCATTTGTTATATAGGAGATTCGCTAATTCGGCTTTATGACAATTAGAAAATGATTGCGCTTTGGGCAAAATAAATCGTCTTTGATGACGAAGTTAATTTTTGGTTAAATGGCTTCGCAGACAAACCTGACACGATTTCGGTCGGGCGATGTCGTCGGACCTTATTTCTTTCAAGATGAGGATGGAGATGCACTTACCGTCAATCGAGAGCTGTGCTTACAAAACGATGATATCCGATCTCTTTAGCAAAGCTTATATGTTATGGACTTAACCAACTATGGTTTTAGTCAGACGGTGCAATTCGCCACATGTCACGCGAAACATTGCACTTACTGAAAGAGAAGTTTGAGGTTTATTATTTCGCGAAGTGATAATCTCAATAGGCCTCCACCATTAAGAGATTTAACTCATTTGGGTTATCTTTTGTGGAGCTACGTTTATAACGACAAACTAACAACAATTGACGACTGGAACCCAACATCATTCGTGTTATTGGTAAAATAGAGAATGTATCAACACAAATTGGGTCTCCTTTATTTATTTATCGTATGGCTCTTTGACACATTAAAAGAGAATTTCAAAATATAAAACATTACTAGAATATAGAATACAATACAGCATAGAACATAAAATAATAGTAAGACATACTTTAAAAATTACAAACGAACATCTAATCTATTTATGTAATCTATCGACTCTAGGGTCGCCATCAGGAAATCTTCTGGTCTGCCATTGTATGATCGTATGGTACATTCTTCTGTGATATGTCTGATGGTTTGGGTTTCTCCGCAATCACAGAGAGGGGAAGGTTGTTTGCCTCATTTGTGTAAAGAGTATGCGCATCTGCCATGTTGGGTTCTGATTCTGTTAAGCGTGGACCATGTTTTACGTGGTAAATCGAAACCCGGTGGCTTGTGGGTAATGCACGGCATGTTATTGTTTTGTTGTGCAGTCCATTCTTGAGTCCATGCGTTGGTAAGGTTGAACTCATCTTCCACAACCACCCTTGCCGTTTTTGTTGGTGGTCGTCTAGACCGGAGTCGGTTATGGTTGGCATCTTCGATATCCTGATGATCTTCTTATACTTGTTCGTAAGAGCATTTATTCGTCGCAGTTGAGGGGGTGGGATATGGCTTAGGACTGGAAGCCATTGCGTGGGAGTTGGTTTGATGACACCAGCAATCATTCTCATGGTGTTATTTAGCTGCGCATCTATTTTATGTACATGTGGGCTGTTTAACCAAACTGGAGCGCAGTATTCAGCAGTTGAAATAACAAGGCCTAGCGCAGAGGAGCGCAGAGTGGAAGCCCGTGCTCCCCAAGTTGTGCCGCACAGTTTTTGAATTATGTTGTTTCTTGTTTTTAATTTTTCAGCAGTTCTCGATAGATGCTGTCTGAAAGATAGTGTTCTATCAAGAGTTATGCCTAGATATTTAGGTATTTTATTGTGGGTAAGTAGGGTATTTTCAAATTGTATGTTGAGTTCTCTTCTGGCGAGTTTATTATTTAGGTGAAAGCAGGTAACTTCTGTTTTGGTGGCATTAGGTTGGAGCCTCCACTTGCGAAAATATTTTCCCACTACTTCTAGATCTGTCGTTAGGGTCTCCTCTGACTGTTCAATAGAACTGCACCTTGTTGCAAGTACCCAGTCATCAGCGTAGCCAAACTTTCTTGATCTTGTTTCTGGCATGTCGGCAATGTACAGGCTACAGAGGAGTGGAGCAAGGACTGATCCCTGTGGTAGCCCGTTCTTTAATTTCCTTGGGGAACTGATGTCGGATCCCATGCCTACTTGAAACACTGGGTCGTTTAGCATGTTGTCTATCAGTCGGGCTGTTAGTTTGCAGGGGATTACACGTAGGAGCTTGTATATCATGCCCTCTCTCCACACTATGTCGTAGGCCGCCGATAAGTCGATAAATACAGCAGAGGTTTTGAGTTTTCTTTGAAATCCTGCCTCAATGTGGGTTGTGAGTGATAAGACTTGATCTGCACAGCTTCGTTTAGGCCGAAAGCCTGCTTGTTCGACCGGAATCACTTCAAGTATTCTTGTGCTAATTCTGTTATAAGCAAGCCGTTCCAGTAGCTTATAGGTCACAGACAGCAGAGCTATTGGGCTGTAACTCTTGGGGCTATCAGCTGGTTTGCCTGGTTTTAATATGGCGATTATCTTCGATCGTTTAAGTTCTTTTGGGATATTGCCAGTTTGTATAATATCTGTGAAGAAGTGAGCCATCCATACTTTTGCATACTTGCCACAGTTTATTAAGAATTCAGGGTGGATATTGTCAAACCCTGGAGCTTTTCCTGGCTTGACATCTTTAAGAGCATTCGAAACTTCTTCGCAAGTGTAAGGGCGAGAATGTTCTGTTTCTGTGGCTTGAGCTTTTAAGGTTTTAAGTTCTCGTTTGACCTCAACTGTATGTTCTTTATCCTTGGGTGCTCTGGATGTCGCTACTATGTGTGAGGCAACGGCGTTTGGACTGACAGTTGTATTTTGTCTTTGTGTGGGGGCTCCGCTTCCTAGTTTCCTTAATAGTGCCCACGCTTGTCTGCTCGATGTCTGGAAGTTCAGGTTTTCTACAGTTTCTGTCCACTTTTCCCGTCTCGCCGCATCTAGGCTATGAAGTAGCTCGTCTGCTATTTCCTGATCACCAGTTTCAAGAAAATTTTGATACAGCTCGTCACTGTTTTGGGACCATCCGGGAATGTATTCTTCGCGGTAGCCTCTTGGTATACACTTTTTGGCACTACTTATTACGGCGCCAACAAATCTGTTGTAGTTTCTACTGGTAGGGGGTATCCAGCCTAAACATTTGTCTAGTTCCGTGGAGAACTTTGTCCAGTTGGCCTTTTTGAAATTCCACCTTGGGCGATGGATAGCGGTAATTAGGGGGATTTGTGTTCCTACCTCTACTATGACTGGACGATGCTGGCTGTGCGGAAAGTCAGGCAGAACGTTTCGTGAGACTTCTATGGGCTGGCCTCTGTTGTCAGTCGAGACAAAGCATAGATCAGGATTGTATTCACGTTTCCACGCTGCTGATTTAAATGTGAATCGGTCTTTAGCATCAAACACAAGGGTGAGGTGTTCATCTTCTGCCCATTTTACTATTGTGTTGCCATTTGGGTCGCAGTCTCTATACTTCCATTGCTCGTGATGACTGTTGTAATCCCCCGTATATAGCAGGATGGGGGTGCGTTTGGATGACTTGGGCTGGCCAGAGTGCGGCTGGCGGCTTGTAGGTGTTGGAGACGGTGACGCTTCCTATTTTTATGACAACGTTATGGATTTCGTCGTCCGTGGACGTGGAGAGAAGAGAGGCGTTTTCTATATCTTGTTTAAAGTACGTTGCTACGCCATATGATGGATGGTACGTAGCTCCTATCAGATCACAGCCCGGTGTTTTTCCCCTTTTTCGTAATTGGTCTTCTGTTTCACAATGAGTTTTGATAGATACTGGCTTTTTGAATAGCTTATACTTTCTATATTTAAGTGCAAATTCGGACAGAGGGTCCGAGTTTTCTAGTCAACAGGTCCTTGAAAGGACCGTTAGCTTTATCTGGTAGCATGTCTGCACTTGAAGGTAATGTAGAATCTGTCTTATGGTCAGGAGATCCTAAGATTATCTGACTGCCAGTTTTGCTAGTTCATTTAGCGTTACCCAGGGTGCACGTGTAGTATTCTGCTACGGACGCGAACTAGCTCTACACCCCTCTACACCCTGCTAACCTTAGAAATGCAAAGACAGAATAGAAAAAATAGGGAAAGAGAGAAGCAAAACGGTGAAGGAAATGCAGATAGCCGCAAACAACAGAAAATAATGGAGGAAATGGGTGGAGTCTACAACCTATGCTCATTATTGGGTCTCCTGTATACATACTGCAAATAAAGCTATGAAAAACACTTATATGATTTATTTTCCAGATGGTAACAATAATGGACACCACGAAAACTAAAATTTTTACAAACGCCAAAGAAACATTACCATTACCTTGGATGGCATAACACTGGAAAAAGTTGACAACTATATTGCTATATATTTAGTCAAAAACTTACAACAAGAAAAGATAATATGAATGAAGAAATATCTCCAAGCCTAAGGTTAGCCTCGAGTGCATTTGGGAAACTAAGCTACACCCTGAAAAAATTTGATTGGGATACTCGCCTAATTGATACTAACGGGCTAACGTGCTTGATATCAATTTAGTTATCCCCAACGGTGAAGTGTTCCACAAAATAAATAAATGCGATACCGTATAGATACGCGGATTGTGATGGAATTCTCCAATGGACTGGAAATTCCCACGGACTGAGAATATTTCGCCGACTTAACTTCGGCTTGCTTCCTTCTCTGGTGGACTGGTACTTCAAGTTGCGGGCTGACTTCCTCGCTGAAGTCTCGGATTCCAGGTTTTGGCGGATTCTTTCTCTGGCGGAATTGGACTCCAAGTTTTGGCAGCTTCCTTCTCTGGCGGAGCTGGACTCCAAATTTCGGGCTGATATCCTCGTTGAAGTCTTGGACTCTAAGTTAATGAACTTGTGCTGGGATTCTCAATTTATACCGGTTCCCTTTCACTAAGCGGCTCCTCCGGAATGTGATCGAACGCTATGTTAAGTGCGTGGAGGAAAACAATTTGGAACTCCACAAACACTGCTGCACACGCCACTGTCAGCAACTAAAGCGACCTAACATTTGATTTCCAAATGCTGAAACGGTTGCTCCCCGGAAACTTCATTACATATTCTATAATTTTTCCAGTTTACCACGTCATTAATTAACTTTAAGCTTCAATATTTACGGTTAATTATTTAGTTTCACAATGACATATAACTGATCACGATGCAGAATAAATGTTAATATGTAACCGTAATACGAAGATATTTTGTGATATGTTTAAGCTACACGCAGAAATAATAGCTAAATAACAACAGATTTTTTATAAAATAAAATAATATTGAAGCAGATATTTTGCTATTAAGTTGTGTAGAAATACTGTTTTATTGGATATTCTCTGCTAAAACTTTCAGATAAACATCATAACACCAAAAAGATTTTACTGCTTTCTGATTTTCAATAAACGAAAAAGGAAGAGTCCCAATCAAATATTGGAAGGTTCTATCTCCAGCGCATTATTCCTATATGGATCATACTTTGAACAACATAAAGGCATGTCAAGAAAAGCTAAAACTCCTATCTTTCCGCTGATATGGCCAGCAGCAAACCCAAGAAAGAAGAGTGTGTCTACAAAAAGGGCAGAGCCAATAGTAAATCAGTTCGGCTCGAGCGCGAGATATATTGCGAGCCATCAGAGTAAATGAATTTAAAAGTTAATGTATCATAAATTGAGTGGTGTTTTCACCCTATCTCGCCGCTAAAGTTATGCCCCTCATTTACGTCCCGAATAGCGACAGAAGGGGAATCTGTTGCCCCAATCCACTTAATTCCGCTGCTGATGACATATTCATAACACCAAGTTTCGAATATATGTTCTCAGTTTAATCGCGTTAGGGCATTTTCGCTAAGCGCACTACATCAAATTCGTATTAAGTATTTTGCTAATAGGCGCTAGAAACAAACTATAAGTAACCATATATCTTGCAAAGGAGCTGTCACGGCAGTCTCCCGCACAAAAAGGTCTGTTAAATTAAATCATGAGCAAAGAGGTGTTTCTGTAAAGCAAACGTAAATTTATGGCCACCGGCGTGTTAAGGTTAGAAATATTTTAATTCTTCCGGACTCCCACGTACCACTCTTCCCTTTGTTTGCTTTAACACACTCAAACAGAAACTTAATTCTGGCAACATATAATTGAATCATCAACAGGAGGAAAGGTTAAAATTCAGTGTATGAAAAACAGGAAAGGGATTGTTAGTTTACTTTACCCTGGACTTTCTGTGTATGTAGATCAACAAGCTGTTTCTAAAGGATAGCGTGTTTGCCAATAACTACACGATATAGCTCAAATAACAGTTTTTCCTAAAATACTGAAGCTTCTAAATTGTTTTTACTGCGTAAAGTTTATTAAAATATTGCAAGATGTTTTGGTACCGATCATCAACAACCATATGCTGTGATTATGGGTTTGGAGAAAATTGCTCGAAGGAAAATTGCTCCAAAGCAGTTACACGAATAACAATTGTTCCAATGGTAAATTCCTGCAAAGGCAAGTTGCTCGAATGATAGTTTCTCAAAAGAATAAGTGATCGAATCTAACATATAAATACCAAAATAAAGGAAGGTACTTACTTAAAAACTACTATTACCTATTTTACAAAATGTATCTATAAACATACACATTAAAAATCAATATTATGAGCAAGACTACGAACATATCTTTGAATATCTCCATAGTTCTCAAAATTTTCCACTATACGCACTATTCAATCGGTTGCATAGTGGACCACTGCGGACGCCGCTCATACGCTATTCGTAATCCAGCACCAAACACTCTGGTCAGTACTCGGATGGCTGGACCAATATAGTGGCATATGCAACTAGTCGTTCTTCGGAGGATACGTACAACCATCGGTCCCAGTGCTCATACGAATATTTTTGGCAATCGTAAACCATGTAGCGGAACTTCTCTTCTCTGTTCGACGAGTTAGGCTAGCTTCCTGCCCGGCATACTTGCAAAGAGGGCTCATAGAACCTACTCCATTATAGGCAGCTAACAGGCCAATGGCTTATACACAGAGGAAGAAGATAAAAATACTGCAACAACACTCTCATATCTATTTACATTGATTTATTAACAAATTCGCGTTTATCGCATTGAAGCTACTAACTTTCAAGTTCCTTAATTAAAACGCCGTCTAATACAAAACATGTAGCAATTTTTCGTAAAACATATTATATGCTTTGATTAATTAAAAAAATCTTTTAATACCCTGTTATTATTTTAATCTGGCAACAACGCATATGTTCGCGGGCACGTGAATAAACGGAGTAGAGGAACTTTTTGAGCTCTTTATGGGTCTCGAGTCGCTATCCATCTAGTCGGACTTCTATCCGACTAAAGAGAAAATAATTCTCGGGGCTAAGTCGGGGATGTATGCATAGGGGGTGATCCAATAGCTCCTACACAATTGTAGGTAGTTAACAGGCTATTGGCCTATAATCAGAAGAAGAAGAAGAAGAAGAAGCACTATTCGTTCCGCACAATACCGATATTTGCGACTCCCGATTAGAAGTTAAATTCCAGACAAGTATTATTATATTCGTAATTTGTTGAGCCCTTAATGCCGTCTGATTGCTTCTATAAATTTCCATATGGAAGGACGGTTCGCTCAAAGTAACTCCTAGAAACCTCTATGTAAAATCTTCAATGCTAACGTTCATTTCTGGTTCACCTTAAAGCGTGCCTTTGTAACAATTCCATATACCTAAAAAAAACGTGTTAAACGATATTGTCTTCGATTTGGGCAACCAATCCACGCATCCTCGAAATAATCGATTTGTACTTCTTTAGGAAACACATTTTCGTCACAGAAAACATCAAAATATGAAATTACATGTTCTACATGGTACAAAGACAAATGCAGGGAACATTTTTATTTTTAGTGCAAAGAAAGCATTTATTTCGTACCTGTTTTTCAAACCGTTTGATTAGAGATGCCGGAAAAGTGCTCGCCAGAAATGAAAAAAACAACAGCAGTGTTACATTGTAAACTGTGAATGGTAAACAACTGATCACGTAGAAGTGGAGTAGTTTTAAAGGTTCCGTCTCCATACGAATTTACGGGTGATGATAAGAGACGTGAATTCTTCCTAGTAAAAAAAATAATTAGTTAATTTTCCACATGCCCCTTGTCATGCAATTCGAAGTCTTCTCCATTCTCAACCACGAATTTCCTTGGAAACACAATGGTTTGCCCATGATTTTAATTGCATCGCAATTTTCACCTGCTCGAAGATTTCTGATAGATCTGTTTATATAACTTATTGCAGGTAACCCTGCTGCTACGGTTTCAGGAAGATTTGCTGATGCAGTAGTTATTAGAAGCTGTGGAGCAACTCTGGTAGATTTTGCAAAATCTTTGGTGGTATACACTTGAGCAGCTCCCACACTTGCAGCATCAGCAATGTGTTGTTGGCCGTTATTTGTTTTACTTACATTGTTATTCAATGTTATCATCCGCGAGGAACAGCGTAAAGTTTTTTGAAGATTCGCTCTTCCTTCGCTATTATGCCAAATCGACTAAATGATGAAAATTTTCCATTTTCTATTTGAATATTTTCAAATACTATTGGAAAGTGTTCCACTGATAATTAGACAAAATGTGTGGTACCAACGAGATTTTCCAAATCAGTGTATTGATCGTTGGGGTGTTACAGCTTGGCCGTCAAGGTCGCCTGAGCTAACGCCCTTAGATTTTATTTATTGGATTGTTTGAAGGTATAGCTAACAACAGTGAACAATGTGGACGATTTAACAAATTGTATCAACCACGCAACTTTAAACGAATAAATGCTCCAACGAGTACAAAATTCAATTGCAGTGAGATGTGCAGAATGTCACAATGTTGATGGTGGTCATTTTGAACAGTTTCATTAATTTATAGAAAATATTAAATTCTGATCTATTTCTGTCCATTATTTTTATTGTTTTTGTTCGGAAGCAATTTGTGTGTAGGTACTGCAAAAGATTGATAATTACTCTATTCAGCTGTGGGTAAGGTTTATTGAGCATATTACATAAAAAAATGCACCTGTAAATCTACCTCATGGTGGTGTGGAAATGAGTTATTTCATTGTCGATTTGTGTTGCCAAAGGCCGACTGGCCTAGATAATAATCATTATGTAATACATATTTTTTAATAGTTTTCCTAGTATCTGCAAATATTTTCCATAGAATAAACAACATGCATATTACACAGTTGACAAGTTTCCCCTTCTTTTAATGATTCGTGTGAAGGGGAGTGTTCTTGTGAGTTATGGGACATCTTAAATATAAGTACTAAAAATTATTAAATATATTCTTTCTAGGTACATTTCAAAGCTCCCGGGATTGTTAACTACCAATTGGTCTACCGACTACCTTTCTGTTGACGTCAATATACTATTTACGATATGCTTTATAAGGCCATTCAATGGGGGTAAAGTTGACCAATTTTCAACTTTCAGGCTTAACAACTTTTTCTACGTAAATTGGTAATTTTGGAAGCTAATTTTAAACCATGGGTATTGACCTGCATAAGCCATTAGCACTAATGTACTAAATAAATTAAAACATGGTTTGTCCAGCTCACACACTTCTTCTTCCTGTTTGTTTATCACCTGATATTTAAATATTTACGATTATATCTGTTGCTTATTGTATTTAAATGCCCCAACCGATTGATTCTGTGCGAATCTATTGTTTCTACTAAATTAAAAATGTCTATTTGTTGCCGTTGTCGTGTCGTGTAGAACAGTGATGCCTTCCAAATGACCCCAGAAATCTCATTTTTGCCACTTCGACATGTTTAGTTTGTCCTTCAGTAAACTAGAAATTTTGGACTCATAAAAGGAAAAAGGAAAATCTACGTAGGTTCACTCTCGGGGCGGGCCGCTATAGGGGTCAGTCGGGTTCCACACCGGAACCCTAAGCTCCCCTCCAGCCAGTAATAGGTATGTAAGGATAGGAAAGACCAGGAATATGGGATAATGGATGGAATTTCGTGGATGATACTGTCCCAGCATTTACCTGTATGACCCAGAAAACCCACGGAAAACCGGAGTCAAGATAGACGGCCCAGGGGTTCAAACCCAAGACCACCCAATGAAAGGTAAGCGCTCTACCACTGCGCCGCCTTCCTCGGTGGATCCACGAAATAATACTGCAATCCCCAGTAGTTTGTAAAATTTGAAACATGTTTCTAAGCTTGTGGTATTGCGTGTTACCGTTATTGTTCCATGGCCATCAATATATTTATTTATTTTATATATATATATATATTATATTGTTATGATAAATATATGAGCAGGCCATGGAGGTACCATCGCTGCACAGCATGCAAGTATAAGAGCATACTTTATTTATGCAGCTCTTTACTAGGTATTTATGTATTTATAAATTTGTAAAATGTTTGTCTTATTGGTGGTGGCTTTGGAATCATTAGACTTGCAGTAACAACGTGAACGCATAACACGTGATAAGAGAGTGAACTTCAATAGGATAAATATCATAAATGAGAGGGTTGTTAGGGTAATAGATAAACAAGGGTGAAAAATAATTATTCAAGTTCTAATATTTGAATCAGGCGGAGGTGTGATCGGGCTTCACCCAGAGAATCACACCCGAGCAAGCAAATTATATTAAGTCTACATACAACTATTCATATTTGGCGTTTAACGTTTTGGTCGATGTAATATTTGTTCAATTAGATGAAGTTATGGAATTGGCTGTTTTATTGAAGTGTATGAGTATATTCTGAAGTATAGAAACATAAAGGAAGCCACGAAACCCTGAGATAAGAAGTTAAAGCCGAGGTATTGCTGCAAGGTGAGAGATCATTGATTTATGTGTTGAAAATCACAAGTGCAATTACCGAAGGGAGCTGTACATAGCAATATATATATATATATATACATACTTGGGATTTCACACAGCGACATGCCGTCTTCACGCTCCCAATTTTGTGAGTCTTCTTTTTCCAAATCTCTGTCTTCTATCACCTCTCTGTTGTTCTTTTCACTTTTTCAGGAGGTATACATTTTAACAATTTTTGGGCCTTCTATTTTAGCTCATTCTCAGAAGGTGTCCGAACTACTTCAAACTGCGTTTCTCTACTCTGTGTACCACTGTTTTTCTACTTGCATACATCGCCTTATTTCTTCGTTTGCTGCTCTCTCGAACCTGGAACATTTCACGCTTCTTCTTAAATAATCCATCTTTTAAATTCCTTGTTCAAAGTCTAGAAATCATTCCCATAGCACAACTCGGATTCTACTAAAGTTTTCCCCGGGATTTTCCTTGTATTGTTTGAGATGTGATTATTTTATATTACGCTAAAGATAATTTCGTAATTAATGTATACTTACGGAAAAATCTATTAAAGCATGATCAATTGAATATTGAACATCGCTTTAAAGCGGTACCATTATGTTTTACAGCAATGGGTACTCGCTGACCTAGGTAATTTAAGAAATCGATATTCTTATTCTGACAAATAGTGAATATGGTAAGGCAAGCAGAAGCAGTTACAAGATATCATTACAGACGTAATTAACGGAAACGCTATGAGAGCTCTAACAGGTTTATTGACTGAATTCTGTTCTCTAACTGAGCATTTTAACAGCTAACGTTATGATTAATAGCTCTCTCATTAGTATATGCAATAAGAAGAAATCAGGTGGTGTGGGAGAACTCAAATTGGGCAACTACATGAAACTGAGGATTTATATTTCAATTTCTGTCGATTGTCGTCCAGTGGATATTGACGATGCTGCATTGCTAAATATTAGCAAGCAAGCACAATGGGAACAAAAAGTTATTTTCTTCGGCCATCTGCTGAAATTAATAATAACACCTTCTACTATGATTAAAAGTAGTACAATGTGGGCTACTACTTTAAAATCAAGCAATTTCTTTTAGCAACAGTGATTTAAAATGATTTTTATGTAAGTCGAACAGTATTTAAAACAATCGCCGTAAAACTGTTTTAAGGATCGCACAATCTCTATTACTTAGCAGTTCGAAAATATAATTCCATATTGTGTGAACCATCGATATCGGTTCGTTATAAGTTCGATATATTAGAATTGTATTATAGGTACGCATATAACGCAAAAGCGAGTTTCTAAACCGCTTTTAAAGTATGTTATTTAAGGTATTGTGTGTATATAATGGCGTTGTTGTGTATTGTCGTGAAAATCGAAATGTGAAATTAGCTGCTTCCGCAAGGCTCGGAAATGGAAACACAAATAAAAGTTGAGACGTTTGTTACCCCTGACTGAAAGGTTGCTCGCGTAGCAAAACCACTCCAAGTAAATTAAAATCCCTTATCGAACCCGCGTGTCAGCAGTTCTGGAATTCAAAACCCCTAATTTGATACAGAATTGAAGACAGCAAATATTTCGATCAACTGCGTTTCCGAAGCAGATTTTGCGAGTCCTATAAAAAACATTTGCTGTCTTCTTAACACACTCGGTTTTTATGCATATTTAAATTCTGCATTCTTAAATTCGTTTAAATAATAATAATCTAAACGCTAAAATAGCTAAGGGATTTCATGTAATTGGGCAGAAGACATTAGAGACGTTCAGATAAATCGTGTAGTTTTAAAGTTGATGCACTACTAATGACAACATTCTCTTATTTGACAAATTGATTGTTTTGTTCAATAGAAAAGTAAACTAAATAATACTGTTACCATCTTCTCCTTCTTCTTCTTTATTCAGCGCCTGTCGTCCATTCCTGGACATAGGCCTTCCTTATCGTTTTCCATTGTTCTCTATCTTGTGCCAGCTGTATCCAGTTTACGACTGTGACATTTTTGACGTCGTCACTTCATCTCATGTTTGGTCGTCCCTTTTCTACAATCAGTGCATTATACGAGTAACGACGTACGGCACAGAAACGTGGCAATTACCAAAAGCAGTAGCCAACAAAATGAAAATAGCCCAAAGAAGTATGGAGAGGATAATGCTAGGTATATCTTTGCGCGACAAGAAAAGACACACATGGATAAGGCAATGAGCAGGTGTGGAAGACGTTGTAATTAAAATAACAAAACAGAAGTGGAACTGGACAGGACACGTGGCTAGAATGGGTGAAGAACAATGGGCCAAAAAGAACATACAATAAAGGTCATGGACAGAAAGAAGAAAAAGGGGACGACCAAACAATACTGTTACCATTATTGGGAATATTCAGCACCTTTTAATACAATCCCGATCGTTTTCAAACAGTTCAATCGTCACAAAACAGTATCTCGTAGTCGAGTGACTTCTTATCTGTTAACTCGGAAATGGTCTAACCTATTGTTGTGATCCAACTATCACATATTGGAGCAACTCTCAAAGTAGCGAACAGGAAAATCCTAGCATCTCAGTTTTATTGTTCTGTGTTCACAACACTGATTAAAAGTTAACTAGACTCTAGATCTGACGTTAACTCTTATCATATATTCTACCGACTTCTTAAAGTAGAAATCGAAAAGCGTCTAGCATGAAGCTCGCGAAAGGCTAAAAATTATTGTTGTCAATTTTTTAAGTGAGAATTTGGGAAGAGCCTTGTGCCACGGCTCTTTGTTGCTACATTTAATCGAAATTTTTAAAGAGATCTTAAGAAAAGCTGAGCGGCAATATTGGTGTTCCGCAATTGATCATTTTAAAACAGGAGAGTATGGAAAAGAACCTATCATCATAATTCTATTACTATACTATTTAAAACGGATTAGCTCCTCATAGGTGATCTTCGCAATGGCCTGTATTCATGATTCCTATGTGCCCTATTAGGCCGAGTCCTTAAATACACTGTGTTGTTTCGTAATAGAACGATTCTTTAAAAGAGATCTGGAAAATAACTTATCGTTGCTATTGTCTAACATTCTACTGAGTCGTTAAAGGTGATCGTTCGAGTGCCTCCTTAAATGAAGCAGGAAGGGCACATCTTCATGCTTCTATTTTGTCACATTCAATCGATCTATTAACGATAAGTTCGAAATGAAGCCACCGCTGGGACTTCCTAGTCCTGTATTGGTAAAGGACTTATTGTCAAGGCTCTACTGTTCTATATTCCACTGAGTCATTAAATGCAAGTTCGGAAAAACCTATCCTCGTTTCATAATCAAACAACGCCTTAAAAGTGATCTAAAGAACGTACCGCCATAAGTATCTCATATTTTACACACTCGTTAAACGGAGATCAATCGACTGCCTGTTTGTTTCCGAGATTAGGAAGGGCCTACAGTCATAACTCTAGTAAGTCATGTTCAATTGAGCTGTAAACGGAAGGTTCGAAAAGGAATCTCTTACCTTATGAACCACAAAGTCTTTGAATATGAAGTGGAAATGGAGTCCTTAAATGCAATTTCGAAAGAATCCATGTATTGTTTCGTAATAGAACGAACTGAACTGAATCGTTAAAGGAGATCGTTCGGCTGCATCTTTGAATGATATACTAGGAAGGACCTATTGCACAACACTGTTGTGTCGTCCTATCAACGAAAAATTCGAAAGGGAGTTCTCGCAAAGACCCTTTTTTTAATACTGGAAAAGTCCTTGATTATGAATTGGGACAAGACCTATTATCAAGTTGTATTGGTTACATGCTTAAGCGAGTCGTTGAAATTAAGTTCGGAAGGCAACTATAACTGCATTGTTAATTCATAGAAGGATGTGTTACAGGTAACCTCCGAAAGAACCTATCATCACGAGTGTCATTCAACTGAGTCGTTAAAGAAAATTTGCGGCTGCATCTTTAAATGGCACATTAGGGAGGAGTCTGATGTGTCATATTCAATCGACCTATTAATAGAATGTTTGAAAGGAAGTTCTCGCTAGGACCCTTTTATTTTAATACCGAAGAAGTCCATTTGACCAAGTCCTTTAACGAAAGTTCGCAAGAAATGTATCCTCTTCCTATCCTATCCCTTCCTAATAGAGCGATATCTTATAGGTAATCTCCAAAAGAACCTGCCGTTGTAACTATCTTATAATTAACTGACTCGATAAGGGAGATCGTTTGACGTCCTCCTTCTGTTAGTGATTAGAAAAGGCCTATCATCACAACTATGTTATGTCATATTCAATCAATTAACTTATCAATACAAGGTTCGAAAAGGAGTTACCGTTGGCACTCTCGTGTATTATAACCTGCGAAGTCCTTGAATATGAGCTGGGGAAGGATCTATTGTCAAGGTTCTACTGTTTTATATTCGACTGAGTCCTTGAATGCAAGCTTGGAAGAAACATATACCCATGACTATATTATTTTGTAATAGAAAGATTTCTTGAAGGTGGTTTTCGAAAGAACCTATCGTCCCGAATGTCTCACATTCAACTGATTTATTAAAATAGATAATTTAACTTCCTTTTTAAATAAAACATCAGAAAAAACTTACCGTTACGTTGTGTCACATTTAATCGATGTATTAACGAACAGTAACAAAGAGAATTCTCACTGGGACCTTCTTATTTCATAACTAGCAAGGTCCTTAAATATGAATTATTGAAGAAAGACCTATTGTCAAGGTTCTATTACCCCATATTTGACCGAGTCCTTGAATGTTCGGAAACAACCTATCTTAATAACTGTAAAGCTTAGTCCTGGAACGGCTCCTTATAGGTAATCTCTGAAAGAATCTACCGGCCACCTGTCTTAGATTCAACGGATTCATTAAAGGAAATCGTTCAAGTGCCTCGTTAAGTGAAACATCGGGAAGGGCCTACCGTCACGACTCTGTTGTGTCACATTTAATCGATGCATCAACGAAAAGTTCGAAAGAGGATTCTCGCTAAGACCTTATTTTAAAACCGGCAAAGTTCTTAAATATGAATTGCAAAAGGACTTATTGTCAAGGTTCGAGTATTCCATATTCGATCCAGTTCTCGAATGTAGGTTCGGAAAATACCTATCCTAATAACTATGAAGTTTAGTAATGTAACAGCTCCTTATCGGTGATTTCTAAAAGAATCTACTATTACATCACTGTTTCATATTCAACTGACTTGTTAAAGGAAATCGTTCAACTGCCTCCTAAAGTGAGACATCAGGAAGGGCCTAGCGCCAAGACTCTATTATCCTAAATTCAACTAATCTCTTAAGAAGTCTATGGAAGAAACCTTTTGTTATTGTGTTGTGTTGTTCCGTAATAAAACAACTTCTTAAAGGACCTATAATCACGATTCAATTATTACATGTACGACCGTTTTCTTTAAGCAAAGCGTGGAAGGATATATCGTTATGATCGCGTAGGTAATATTTAATTCACTTTTTAGTGGAGAGAACGGGAAAAGCTTATAGTTACGAGTCTATTATCTCGCGGTCGATATATTTCTCAAAGGTAATCTCACGAAGAGTGTTCCATCTAATAATTCTCCAGTAGAAAGTCTTCAAAACAAGATCTACTATCATCACTCTGTTTTCTTGTAATGGAAATACTCCTTAAGTCAATCCTTCGAAAAGTCTACTATCTACTTGTCATCACACTTTCTTGAATCAACCAACTACTTAAACGGAAACACTATACATCAATACCATAATTATGATTGGTTGCTCAGAACCAATACATTCAGAGTACAGCACATTACATCGAAATTATCAAATAGTTTAGAACTCCTTTGATATCTCACAGAGACTTGAGATCACCATGAAAGATGTGCCCCATAATGATAACAGTCCCTACAATGTAAACTTTAGATTGGAATTCTTAGTAGGGAGTAACAAACCCGAAAGAGTAAGTCTGAATTAGTTTTCTCTAACAACCATTAATTAATTTTTTAAAAGTAACTAAAGAATTTTGTAGATCTGCATCAAGTTTTGGATTGCAAAATAGAACCAAGAGAGGCAAAAAAGCGTATTTTAAAGAAAAAGGATTATTTTTTCTGGGTAGTCTTAAAATAGCTAATAGATTAACGTGAGGTGGTGCGGGAGTAGCCAAAGTTTCTGGCTAGGACGGTTTTACAAGAATAATCGTAGGACGTAGTCCTGGGTAGTTACCGTCATAGGCTTTTGTGGCATTTTCATTTCGGTTCGCTTAAAAATACAAATTACAAAGAAGTATTTCAATAACCACAGTTTTCTAAATATGTGGATCCAAAAAGGTAGTTCAAGCAGAACGCAAACAATAACATTACACAACACAGGAGCATCGGGAATTCTAAACGACAATGAAAATACCATTACATTGGGGTGAGTTTAAAATGTAAATTCACGATTAGTGGTTTCAAAGAAAAGAATTACATCTACCTAAATCATACACTAAGGGTTTCTCATTACAATAATTTCGTTTTATTATTTCTGGTTTAAATCTACCTTTCCAGTCACGTATGAGAAACTTTCACACCGCATTAAACGAGTCGGCGTATAGTTAAAAGTCTCTGTATTATTGCGGTGAAAGAAGCAGTCGGCAATGAGATCTGCGGATTAACAAACAATGACCTCCGCTTACCGTAACGATCCTCTTGAGGAGCTCGACATAGGAATATTAACACGTGCCCAGAGTTTTTGATTTCTCTAAAGTGGTGTAGCAGTGGAGATAGAAAAGCAAGCGAAAGATTGCTTTTAAAGGCAGCCACTTCAAGTGTATGCAAAGGCGTTTGAAATATAGGTCAGTTCGCGATTAAAAGCCTTGTTCGGAAGCAACGAAACGTTCTTTTTAATCCCCTTAGACCCTTTTAAAATTTCACTTCTGGTACAATATTAAGCTGTCGTAATACACCCCGTGCAAGACGAACCCTTAGGTCGGCACTAAAATTTCCAATAAAAAAGCTTTGAATCTGGGCATTTAAGTGGCTCTAAACTCCCGCACTTCGCCCCAGAACAGAATATTAATTCTTACTTTTGAAGACCCCCTCGGAATGCCATTCGGATAAATAAACTTTTGAAGACGAATTCCAGGAAAATGTAATTAAATTCTCAAGAATGCAATAGGTGTATCCCGCAAAGAAATAGTTAAGTCAAAGCTCTCTAGGAAGTTTCTCTATTTCACTTTACCCCCGAAGACGTTGCAACAGTCGTTTACGGAACTTCTGCAATGCTCAGTTAAAAGTTTCACGAAAACCAATAAACCTAATCTGCAACATCTTCTGGAAACTTCCTCTATTCTTTTCGCATTAACCTAATGGTTTAGAATTTAAATTTCGGTCGTTTACTTGTCCCAATAGTTCTAGATAAACTTCTTCTCGCGTTTGGCCTGTCAACAATGACTTATTCGAAAATTCCAGCAGGGCGGGTTTCCCATGCTCGTTCCAGTACAATTCACAACGCGCACTTAGACTGTACAGATTTTCCGACAGCTTGTTGCTTCTAAATATGAATTATTTATCGCGTGACTCCAATTCTCGCGCTAGTTCGAGCATACTGGAGCTTTCTTCGAAGGAAATTGTACATTTGCATCACATTTAGCAAAGTGGTTTGTAAATATGTAACACTGGGGTAGTTACAAATTGCTGCATCTCTTGTAGTTCCGTTTTGGAACGTTTTATGGGGGAAAAATTAACCGCTTCCGGCTGCAAGACCGAGTGCGTTATTGAATCCGAACGTTTTCATCTTTAAGTATTTAATAGGTTTATTTTCGACGCCTTCGAGGGAACCTGAAACAGAATTAAATTGGCACATCCCCTTTAAAGGGCAGCCTCGTATAGGGCGCACGGAAACTGTCTAAGACTCCCAAGAGATCTCCACATTCCTTTGTGACGGGATACCTCACATAACAATAACTTTGAAGTTCACAAGGAGCTCGGGACACATGTTTGCTTGCATGTAGTACGTACGTTGATTGAAAAATAAGTGCTTTATAGTTTCATATTGAAGAATATAGCAGCAATATCCCTTTAAGATGCACCCAAAACGTAAAAATATGTAATAAAAGCTAAAATACTTCAAAGGTTCCAAGTATCCACAAATTTTGTAATAATACTTCGACATAAGCCATGATATTTTTGAGAGTCGGCTAAACACAATGAAATTTTGAAGTTTACGACAAGAATAGGTATTTAAAAGCTACCATATTAATTTTCATATTTCAAAATGAGCTTCTTAATTCTTACGGTAAGGTGAAACGTCTAGAAACAATGCAGAAACCCCAATTTGCTGTAATAATGTGATTTTAAGTAAGCAAAGAGTCCTTTGTTAACTAACAAAATCCTCGGCGTAATATTCATAATGTAATGATACTGCTTAAGGGAAAACACCTTCCTTATTAAAGCTTAAAATCACTAAAGGAAGCAAGAACTAGAACAGCAGATTGATGTTCCTAACAATGGAGGTAGTTAGTGTAGTAGTATGGAATCATCAATAAGAGTAGCTTAAAAAGCTTTAAATCAATAATTCAATGGGCTAATTCTCTAGTATAATATTTGCATGTTTTAAGAAAGTGGAATTTATTACATTACATTACATTTTTATTAAATTTTTAAAAAGCTTTTTCATGTTTTTATGAGCAGAAAATATTCCACCACTATTTAGAGTGACATAAGTAAAAAACTCGTTTTTAATAAAATAATGGGTAGTATTATAAAAATATTGATCGATTGCATAGCGGAGCACTGCGGACACCGGTCAGGGTGGACCAATATAGTGGCATATTTAACCGGTCGTACTTCGGAGGGTACGTAAAACCGTCGGTCCCGGTTGTCATACGAACATTTTTGACAATCGTAAACCTTGTAGTGGAACTTCTCTTCTCTGTTCGACGGGTTAGGTTAGCCTCCTGCCCAGCATACGTACAAAGAGGGCTCACAGAACCTACTCCATTATAGGCAGTTAACAGGCCAATGGCCTATACACAGAAGAAGAAGAAGATAAAAATACTGCAAGAGCGCTCTCATATCTATTTACATTGATTTATCAACAAATTCGCGTTTATCGCATTGAAGCTACTAATTTCCAAGTTACTTAATTAAAACGCTGTCCAATACAAAACACGCAGCAATTTTTTGTAAAACATATTATATGCTTTGATTAATTAAAAAATCTTTTAATACCCTGTTATTATTTTAATCTGGCAACAACGCATATGCTCGCGGGCACGTGAATAAACGGGGTAGAGGAACTTTTTGAGCTCTTTTTGGGTCTCAAACCGCTATCCATCTAGTTGGACTTCTATCCGACTAACGAGAAAATAATTCTCGGGGATGTATGCATAGGGGGTGATCCAATAGCTCCCCTGCAAACTATTGAGGAAATTATGGCAAACGTTGTTATCGAGAACGATAACACCCGATGTCAGGATACCTCAACTTTTGTTCTGGATTGCACTCGTAGGCGCAATATGTTTCTGCATTGTTGGTCGTTCCAAGTTGTAGGAATTCAATCAACACGGTACCAAAACACACTTACCATGAGCTTTCTGTTGGTTAAGGTCTGTTTGTGTCTTTCGTTCCAACACTTTCAAACCGTATCCAAGTCCCGCCTTGTGTTACAGTGTTATCCAATAAATCGTCTTACTCGTGGTGTCGCTGCAAAAAAGTTAAGGCAGATGCCATCGCTAAGATTTCTGAACGTAACGTCTGTGCAACGCTTTGGACCCATCACGCCTAGGTTAGTCGCACTATCTCATACAAAACTGATTGCAAAATTTGGGGAACTAAGAAATTGTAAACAAACGGCAGTGTTGCACCATTTTGCCAGCTTTTACCACAAGATCGCTAGTCGCCACAGACTTTCTTCGCCGACTCATGAATATCAACGCATCATGCTTTAAACTTCCGACCCTATTTATATACAGCATTGTGACTCATACAGCATTCTCGGTATGAGAAAAATATGACCACAGAACGAACCTCGCATTTAACGGGAGCGTCGATTGTATTAGGCATGTTTACCTACTCACCATATAAAAATTACTGAATAAAATGACTAATCGAGTGATGGAAAGATAGATCCCTGATGACTCAGACCTACCGCACAATAGCAAAGTCGCTGGTACAATAACTATTATCAACCAGCTCTTCGGTTCTTAATAAAAGAAATGCCCTCGTATCTTTGACTATACGTACGTCATCGTAGGTTCCGAGCGGGGCGACTATGAACTGCATTGTTTAGATATTGTTCAACTGTAGGTTCTTCTGTGTGGTAACTAGTTTTACGCATTATTCGAGGCCAAGTATTATAAAGTCCAAATCAGAAAGGTTTACACATAATTAGAACCTTTTCCTATATTGTTATTTTTGATTGGGTACAAATTGCCCCGAACATTTCGGGGACCACTATTCGTCGACCACATTCGCCGCGACACGTTTCGCTGACAGTAGCATTCGCCGTCAGGTACCACTTGCTGCGACACCTTCCTCTACGGCACGATTCGCCGCCGGTGTATAAAGTAAACTTCTCTCTTTCCCGAAAAAGGTTAATTTTAGAATGTATTGCCGGTTATTTACATGGTAAATATTTTAGAAAACAACATAAATGGTTTAAGATATTTTTCTTGCAATTAACTACACTAAAGTTAAGCTCCGGTCATTAAGGAGAAACTGCCTATATTACTCGTAATTAGTATTACAAATTCCACAGTGAGGACCCTACTAGCTTGGGAGAATTTGCTAATCGTTTTATCTTGATATGCTGCTATTGCAGAAAGTAGAAAATTCCTTGGCATGCTGAGCATGCCTAAGAATTTGCTAATCGTTTTTTTGAAATCATATAAAAGCTAACCTTTCCCAGTTACACATTCATTTGCTTTGCAAGTATGCAACCGTAACAATGGTGCCACAGTACATCGAGAGTGAGAAAGGCCGCCAGTTATTGGTATTGTAGTGCGCGTGCACTACATTTATCGGGTCGCCTTGCTTGGGGTTGTGAGGTTTTGTTTTTATTGTTTAGTTAGTTTCGGCTTTTCCATTCAATAAACAACACGTACTCCCAAAAGCTTGTTTTAGTCTTGTGTTGGAGTCTGGTACTTTACCAGATTACAATATTTTAGTGACTTGAACGTGATTTGAACACGCAACCTTCTGATTTTGTTAGTGTTGAGCAAGATAGTCATGATTCCAATGTTGCAAATTTTGTAATTCAATTACGGGAGGGTATGAAGAAAGCTAAGTTTTTCTTCACCAAAAGCTATACCGCTGTCTCCTATGTCCATAAGGATTTGTTTTCCGCTACTCATGTATTCGTGCGTAATGATTCAAATTCATTAGGTCTGAAACCTGCATATTTAGGGCCATTTCGGGTAAGGGAACGTTCGAAAAAATATTTCGCGCTCGTTGATTATGGTAGGGAGGGGAAAGTTTCAGTTGAGAGGCTCAAACCCGCCTACTTGTTGAAAGACTCTTGACATCATACCCACATTCACCGTTTTTTTGAATAAAGGTACTCTGTTCAATTTTATTGTTACGTACTGAATTCTTTTAATGTATGTAAACATTAATTTTTTGCAGCTTTTTGTTATGTACACAAACTTTTTTTTCTTTTTTCTGTTTTCAGAACTCACTCACTTCTCCGTCCCACACTGTTTCCCGTTCCAGTATTAATTTAATTTAGCTCTATGAACCTTTTGTATTACTTGACTCACACTTGCATTAGCTTTAAGCTAATTTATTGTTCAATTCCAATTTGTTACTTTTAAGGATTGTTTAAAAAATATTTTTCCGCATAAAGGGTTTTTTAACTACCATAATCGTTCCAAATTTTGATTACCTCTGTATTTTGGGTCAAAGTTTAGTTTCAAACACGTCATTGTGGAAGTTTTCCCTTTAACATACGCTTTTTCTTTTTTTTTTGCGAAGGGGGGGGGGCTAAATGTAGTGCGCGTGCACTACATTTATCGGGTCGCCTTGCTTGGGGTTGTGATGTTTTTTGTTATTGTTTAGTTAGTTACGGCTTTTCCATTCAATAAACAACACGTACTCCCAAAAGCTTGTTTTAATCTTGTATTGCAGTCTGATACTTTACCAGATTACAACAGTACTTAACGGCCACGTTCATATAAGAGAAAAATTATTAATTCTATTAATTCAAGGGGAAATGTGCACAATACCACAAGTGGCATTGCTCTGCGAGAGTTCATACTCTCGGAGAAGAAGTTGTTAAAAATAGTGTCCACCATCATATTCCTGAAGCAGTAGAAATTGAATCCTTAAAGAGCTATTACAAGAATGAAGACCATGGCAAAACAAATTGAACCAAGTACGCAAATGGTGATAGCAACCATTTCTGAAGATGTATCCGTTGCTGCTGCTGCTGGCCAACTACCACAACTTTCCGCCATGAGAAAAACGATTCAGCGAGTACGGTCAACAGAAGAAGCCGTTCCTGCGAACCCCACATCATTGCACGAATTAGTTATTCTGTAGGCATATACCACCACATCTTCTGGACCACCGTTTTTGCTGCACGACAGTGGACCCGGTGACGAGAGTGGACCCGGTGACGACAGAATATTTCTGTTTTCTACTGCGGCAAACTTAGAATTTATGCCAAGTTGCGATCATTGGTATGCGGATGGAACGTTTAGTACGACACCACGACTGTTTGATCAGTTATATACGATTCACGGTATGCAATACAGCAACGTAGTTCCAAGTATATATACTTTGCTGCCAAACAAAACGGAAGAGACGTATAATCATTTATACTTACTTACTTCATCGGTGCCCTCTTTAACCTTACGGTGTCGAGGGTTTGGTGCGAGGGCTGCTCTTACTTGCACAACCGCTTCCAGGCCGTCCTCTCTTCGCGATTGTCGTAGCCTGCCTCCAGTTGCTTCCTTTCTTATCCATTATCTCAGCGATTTCTCCATTCCACGTGTTTTTTGGCCTTCCTCTCGGTAGCTTGTTGTCTGAACCCATTTCCCACAGTTCTTTCACTGTTTTGCTATTCTGCTTTCTTACCATATGCCTAAACCATCTGAGCTGCTGTCTTTCAATTTTAACTTGTATCTGTTCAAGTTAATCTCTAAGTTGTTTCTTATTCCTTCGTTTCGTATTCTGTCCAGTCTGGTGACTCCTGCTACTTTTTTGAGATATTTCTCACATGCTTGAATCTTGCTTTTTAAATTTCGACCAAGTACCCAGGATTCGCAGCCGTTTATTAATATTGGCACATAGGTACACTGCGTTGTACACTTTCACTTTTGTTTTCTTTGACACTTCTTTCTTTGATATGAACGTCCGGTTTAAAGCACCTGAAAGTCTGATAGCCGCACTTATTCTATTATTCACCTCACTTTCGAGCCCCCCCCCACCCTTTTTTCGCCGATTATTGTTCCTAGATATTTCAACTTGCACACCTGTTTCAGCCTTTCGTTCTCTATGTATATCACTACTTCTGCCTCTTCTCTTGCGATCGCCATTACCTCAGTTTTAGTGTTGTTTATTTTCATGTTAAATTCTTTTGTCGCGTTCTTCCAAGCCGTATTGTATATCCTCAGAATCCTGCTGCCTTTCTTCATCTAGTTGTTGGGTTGCCCTAGTTTCATCATCTTCTTCTTCTTCTTCTTACTTTGTTCCTTGCGGTTCTTATGCTCCCAGCAGCTCAGTAAAATATTTGTACCATCTTTTTTTATTTCTTTTTCTGTGCTTAGGAGTTTCCCTTGCTTACTTTTTATTCCCCTCACTGCGTCCTTCTTAGTTTTTGGCAACCCTTTGAGTACTCGGAAAAGCATTTTAGCATTTCCGGCGCTGTTTTCTTCCATTTTATTCCCAAAATCCTCCCAGGCTTTAGCCTTTGCTTCCTTCACCATCACTTTCACTGTTTCTCGTTTTACTTCATATTTTTCGTAACTTTAATTGTTTTTCGAGTTAAGATAGTTTTTCCGGACTCGTTTCTTCTTCTTGACCTCTTCCTTTATTTCATCGATCCACCAGGCTGTGACCTTTCTTTCATTGGATAGGTTGGACACTCCGCATATTTGTTTTGCAGCTTTGCTTATTATTTCTTTGAATTCAGCCTATAGTCTTTCCACGTCGTGTGAATTTGCCTCTCTTTTTTCTTGTATTCCTTGGCTTATCGCCGTTTGGTACATGTATAATCGTTTATTTAGAACTTTAAAGATGTTGAAGCCTGGCCTTCAAATGTTAACAATGCTAGTAGACTTGGAAAGAGCCGCCATGAATGCGGTTCGCAATGAATTTCCGAATACTACAATACATGGGTGCTTCTTCCACTTCACGGAATGCATATGGGGACATATCCAGCAAAATGGGCTGCAAGTTCAATATACACAAAATCCGAATTTTGCCTTAAATTTACGACTTCTAGCAGCTGTTGCGTTCGTGTCGGAAAACGATGTCATTGAGTCGTTTGAAACTTTGCTTGATAGGGAATTTTACACTCAGAATGAGAACTTACTAAATGCCGCTACTAAATTATTATGAGGACATGTAGATAGACCCATGAGAAAGAAGAGGAAGAAGGCGTCCCCCATTATTTGCCAGAAATATATGGAATTGCTACGACGTGACTATGCAAGATATTCCACGCACCAACAATGCAGTTGAAGGGTGGCACAATAGTTTTTCATCTATGATCAATGGCGCCCATCCTAATCTGTGGAAATGGAAAACGTCTTTCCAATCAAGGCAGAATGCACGGGGGCATTGTCTGTAAAAGGTGCCACTTGCCGGAGGCTGCCAAATGCGGTCGCACACGTCGAATGCGTTTTAGTAAACGCGTCATGACACCTTTGTAGTACAGGCTAGTGACGGTGACACCCGGTGGCACAAATTCTTTGTGAATGATGCCTTGACTGTCATAGAAAGGGATCAGCATGGTCTTCACTTTCGATTTATGGAGACGGAATTTCTTTGGCCTGGGAGACGTCTTCGATCGCCATTCCATGCTTTGTCTTTTGCTTTCTGGATTGTACTGAAAGCACCACGACTCGTCACCAGTAACAATTGATTCCAGAAAATTTGGGTTACTGTTGGCTGTTGCAATGAAGTCGCGGGAGGTGTCCACTCGATGCGCTTTTTGCTCAGCGGTCAAATTGTGCGGGACAAATTTGGCACAGGCCTTCCTTTTCTTCAAATCCTTCTCCAAAACGGTTCTAATGGTTTCACGGATAATACTCAGCTCCTGCTCCATCATTCTCAGTGTCAGTCGTCGATCAGCCGCCACAAGTTGTCGAACTTTTTCGATCGTAACCTACGTGGTTTCTCGTTGTGATCGGACGACCCGGCTTCTGATCATCGTAAAGGTCCTGCCGACCTTCACGAAATCTGGCAAACTACTCAAAAACGCGCGTATGGGACATGGCCTCCTCGCGGTACACAGTTTTCAACATCTCGAATGTCTCCGTGGCCGTTTTCCACAATTTAAAACAAAACTTAATGTTCGCTCTCTACTCCATGTTTGACTTGTGTCACATGTGACAGCTGCACTAACTTGTTTATTCGCATACACAACCTACCACACAAGTTCTGACAGGATGCCGTTTTAGCTATGTGTAGACGAAAGTTCCAGCTACAATTTGGATATGATTTGGAAACGGTCAGTTTCTTATAGCGTCCGCAGTAGTGCCAATCCCGTTTCATATTTGTCTACCTCGTATCTGTTGTAATAATAGTTATGATTATGATAGTTTTACATTAGGTATATGCATCGATTATATACAGGGTGTCCAAAATGTGATGGTATACCATTGCTATCTCGGAAACGATTATAGATGGAATAGGGCATCAAACGTTCAAAAGTTGCGTAATTACATGGCTTTTAATATGACATTTGAAGATTGCAAAAAAATCAGCGGTTCTCAAAATATTTGAAGAAAACTGAAAATTGGTCAAAATTTAAAATCGCTATAACTTTTTTATTTAAACTAATTTTAGAAAACTGAAAAGTTTAGATGAAAACTTACACAATTACCTACATTTTGATCCAATCTGTGTATTTTTACGCCTACTAGATTTTGAGATACGGCTACTATCTTTTGTTTTTCCTATGACCGCCATATTGGGTTTTTGCATCGAAGCAGTGGAAAAAAATCAACGAATTCAACCATGTATCATACATGGTACTTTAGCTAAAACTAAACCCATAAAATCAACTTTTTATTAGTAACACACTAACTGTCAAGTTGCCATGAAATGAAGCAATAGACTATCCAATCTAATCCAAACGACGCTTACGCTTGTCAACCAAGGTGTTGAATAATTTCCAGAAAGTGTATAAAAATGAAGTATAAATGAAGAAAAAGTCGATATGCTTTTTGTGTATGCAAGAGCATTTCGCAATGCAAGAAATGCTGCTGAAAGATACTTGTATCCCGAAAGACAGGTTCCTGATACCAGAATAATTGCACGATTAGAAAAAAATTTGCGCGAATTAAGAAAGTTTGAAAAGAGGAAAAAAAGAAAATTAACTGTTACAGCAGAAGGAGGTGAAGAGGAAACTAATGTCTTGGGTACTAGTATTTTATAAATAAAATTTTTTTAAATTTACCTTATAATATTTATTTTATGCTACGTGCATTTTAAAAATTTTAATCAAAATGAGGTTTCTCTGAAATAGAAAAAGAAACAGGTGTCAAAAAAATGTCGGCAAGAAAAATATTGAAAAGACATAAGTACAGACATTATCGCTACAGAAAAGTACAACATTTGAGGCCCTTGGACTACAATAAAAGAAACATTTTTTGCCGGTGGCTATTGAGAAAAAAGAGACAGGATGCAAACATTCTCAAAAAAATTCTGTGGAGCGACGAAAGCAGATTCTGCAATAACGGCTGGTTTAACAGAAACATCCACTATCGTTGGACCCAAGAAAATAAACATTTACACCGCGAAACTGCATTTCAGGAGAGGTTTGGTGTAAATGTTTGGCTCGGGGTATTGGACTCAAGTGTAGTGGCCCCTATCTTTTTTGAGGAGCATTTAACAGGGGAGAGGTATTTGGATTTGCTGAGAAATACGTTACAAGATCTCTTGGGCGACCCCTTCCCCTAAGTGTCTTTAACAATTTCACATACTTTCAACAGGGTGGTGCACCAGCACATCGGGATAGGCGTGTTACGGAATTTTTAAATACCTTTAAACCCAATTGTTGGATTGGTAATAATGGACCCATAAATTGGCCGGCCAGGTCTCCAGACATAACCTCTATGGATTTTTCCATATGGGGAATTATTAAACATAATGTTTATAAGACGACGCCCCGTGATGTAAATGATTTAAAACTAAAAATTAGGGAGGCGTGTAATAAAATTACCCCAACCGTTTTGAAAAATAATCAAAACAATTTGACCTTGAGAGCACGCAGATGTGTATTAAACAATGGTGGTCATTTTGAACATTTGCTGTAGTTAATTTGTTGTTTTTTAATTGTTTACGTTTTTGTTGATTTTCATATTTTTTATACTTTTCGTTGTTTATTATTTTACTGTTTCATTTCATGGCAACTTTATAGTTAATGCGTTAATAGTAAAAGGTTGATTTTATGGGTTTATTTTTAGCTAAAGTACCATGTATGATACATGGTTGAATTCGTTGATTTTTATCCAATTCTTCCATGCAAAAATCCAATATGGCGGCCATAAAAAAACAAAAGATAGTAGCCGTATCTCAAAATCTAGTAGGCGTAAAAATGTACAGATTGGATGAAAATGTAGGTAATTGTGTGTGTTTTCATGTAAACTTTTCAGTTTTTTAAAATTCCTTTAAATAAAAAAGTTATAGCGATTTAAAATTTTCACCAATTTTTAATTTTTTTCAAATATTTTGAGAACCGCTGATTTTTTTTGCAATTTTCAAATGTCATATTAAAAACGATGTAATTACGCAACTTTTGAACATTTGATGCCCTATTCCATCTATAACCGTTTCCGAGATAGCAATGGTATACCATCACATTTTGGACACCCTGTATATTTTCTCATTACCGAACATATGGTTTAATGTAATTGTCCATTATATTCAATAAAGCAAGTACGAAGTAAGACTTTTTTAATTATAATACCTTAAAACATACCTAGACGCTAAACTGTCGCGCGCGAGTAATTGTCCGTGCGAGAAATTGTTCGGCGCGGAACTGTCCGGCATGAATTGTCCTTCGCTAAATTGGCCGTGAGGAATTGTCGTAGGTTAGCTACGGCTATTGGTTCGCGGCGAATTGTGCCTAGATTACGATAAACAAAAGTTTTTTGTATTCGCTTATAATAGTACTGTAGCAAAACAAATGGTTAAAAAACTTGTTATGCAAGAATGTAACGCTTGCACTTAACCAGAAAAACGTGCGACTTTGAAGCCGATAATAACAATTCTTTTATATTTAGTTAATTATCAGTACTAGTTATTTCCAAGCGAACAAATCAAATAAAAATAATTCTAGCAGATTTCTCTGTATATGAAACTAGTAAAAAGTGAGGAAACCTGATTTTCCACCGTCAATATTTATGTTAGAATACTTTAGGTGTAAAGCACTTTGTGAATTATGACCGTAAGCTTTTATTGTGAATGTTCATGTCGTAAATCAAGAAGTTCTTTTTAAAATAACAATAAATAGTTAGATAAAATATTATATTAATGGTTCGCTTTTAGATATATTTTGTAGCTTCATAACCCTCAAAGAGTTGAACCAAAAAAAAGTCAATATTATATTTACTTGAAAATGATATTTTTTTCTAAAATGGACATTACCGGCAATAATCGGTGGTTCCATTTTTTACTTACTCTGTGTAAATGTATTAACGATTCAGTATTGTCATTTGCGACAGTGACAAAAACGGGCAAATAAACGCAGTTGCGTCGTTTTGGGCACAAACATTCTGTCACGCTATCCAATCGTTTAGAAAAAAAAAACATTATACAACTTTAATATAATCTGAAACATTATTTTAAAGCTTGAAAGATAACACTGTTTTTCCATTATTCTAAACGTCGCAAATTAAACGTTATATTAATACCACAACCAGTTATTTGCTACTAAAATATTTGAAAATGGATTTTAAAATCGCGCGAAAATCCATTAAGGCTTTTTCATGATTTATCGTTTGCTGATATAGAATCGGAGACTATAAATTATTATTCTGTTTATTCGTTGCTTTCACCAAAGTATTTCTCGCTTTCTGAAACAAGTAAATGTAAATGCAACGGGTGTTCGAAAACGCATCCGTTTGGGATAGGTTATGACTTATTAGACGTATGTCTTCTCTTAATTGGTACAGTGTAAATTAACGGTTCAAGGTAGGTAAACTCATTTAATTTACACTGTACTAGTTACGAGTCCACATATGTTTAACAAGTCTTAGCCAATTCCAAACGGTATTATTTTAAAAGAATAGTTAATATTTCCCCGCTTAAATTGTTAGCACAATACTATGTTTTCATTTACCCAGGAAATTTTGCTAGGGTCAGCCTACAAGGTTTTTACGCTAAGAGCTTAGGTTTCAAAAATGATAGCCTACTTTTAACTTCAATCCTTCCTTATAGGGCAATGGCAATGGCAACGGGGATATTTTACCTAGTAAATCTTATAGAAAGTATAAGTTTTTGCACTTCCCGGATTTCGGAGCCTACATTAATCTATAGGAACTCCATATCAGTGGTACATTAAATATGCAACCGAGGCCTAGAAAAAAGGGTGGATAATTCTGAAAGGTGTAGAACATTTAGAGAAATATGTTCTTATAATTGTATTCTATCAATGTAGGTATTCGTAATTATAATTAATTTTTTGTTACAATCTACACGTAAATGCATCTTAACTATCCGAAGATAATGAAACAAATATATGGTATATCTTAATGTAAGCGTTGGGTATTTAATAAATACAAATTATATTAGATATTTTCAGAAAATCACAGCGGGAATAATATTATAAATCAAGACATTAAACAACTGAAAAGGTTGCAGTTTAAATATTACTACTGGTATTTACCAAACAATTATTTCTAATGTATAAAAATCTTTATATAAAAATTAATTACGCTCTTCTAAATGGTTTCGGAGTTAAGAATAAGAAAGCACTTACGTACGTAACGCTTCTGGCTTGACCTAACGGCTACCACTGTAGTGGCAGCCGGGACCGACGACTTTGATGTGTCTTATAAAGTACGATCGGTCGTTGTTCGTGTAACACTAACCGGGCCACCCATTGTAGGAATGACTTGAGATTGATTCGATTTTGGTGACGGTGGTAGTGTTTAGTAGTGATGGGCGCATGTCGAACGAAATCATTCGAAATATTCGGTTGTGCATATCTCGAGATATCTCCTAATACGAGTAATTCATTCGAATGATAAAAACTTCTAGTGTACATTCGTTTAGTGGTGCGCGCATCTCGGATTAAATAATTCGAAAGATTCGGTTAAGCATATATTTCCAGATATCTCGAGATGCGAGTAATTCATTCGAATAATTAAAACTTTTAAAATGCGTTCGTTTAGAGGCGCGCACATCTTACACGAAATAATTCGAAATATTCCATTATGCATATATCTCGAGGTGGGAGTAATTCATTCGAATGATTAAATCATCTCGAATACGTTCGTTTAGTGGGGCGCGCATCTCGATTGAAATAATTCGAAATATTCGGTTATGCATATATTTCCAGATATCTCGAGATGCGAGTAATTCATTCGAATAATTAAAACTTTTAAAATGCGTTCGTTTAGAGGCGCGCACATCTTACACGAAATAATTCGAAATATTCCATTATGCATATATCTCGAGCTGGGAGTAATTCATTCGAATGATTAAATCATCTCGAATACGTTCGTTTAGTGGGGCGCGCGTCTCGATTGAAATAATTCGAAATATTCAGTTATGCATATATTTCGGGATATCTCGAGATGCGAGTAATTCATTCCAATTGTTAAAACTCTGCGAATACGTTCGTTTAGAAGCACCCATCTTGAATGAAATAATTCGAAATATTCCTTATGCATATATCTCGAGATGGGAGTAATTCATTCAAATGATTAAATCTTCTCGAATACGTTCGGTTAGTGGCGCGCGCATCTCGAGAGAAATAATTCTAAATATTCCGTTATGCATATATCTCGAGATGGGAGTAATTCATTCAAATGATTAAATCTTCTCGAATACGTTCGGTTAGTGGCGCGCGCATCTCGAGAGAAATAATTCTAAATATTCCGTTATGCATATATCTCGAGATGGGAGTAATTCATTCAAATGATTCAATCATCTCGAATACGTTCGTTTAGCGGGGCGCGCATGTCGATTGAAATA